>JAFFJZ010000252.1:0-27148 GCA_018340375.1 Gonatopus flavifemur | reverse complement strand
TAAGACCTTTCAAGATCAGATTGAATGTGATAAACTGTTGACATCACCATGAGAACGGTAGGTTAACATAAGAACGATCACCAAACCGTGGGTCATCTGTCAACTCCTATTATAAAGTCGCGATGAGAACTGGAGCGAATGGTGATCAATCCCATATATTTTTCTCCGTGTGTATCTGTATCTCTCCTAAACTACCTGAAAGCCCCCGCACAGTAAAAAATTTATCGTCATTGTGTAAAGTGTTAGAATTTATGTGTAGAATATTCAACATTCTAGAGTGTTGATTCAATACAATCATTGCGTTAATACAAACGACTGTGTTGAGTCCGATTGTGTTGAATCAACACTCTAGAATGTTCAATATTCTACACACAAATTCTAACACTTCACGCAATGACGAAAAATTTTTTACTGTGTAAAATCTTGAACCCAAAATTTCACTGAATTTATTCTCCCCTGAATTCCTTTGAATTTCTCTGAATCTTTCTGAAAAGTTGAATGCACGATTCTTTCTTGTATTACCCTGTCTCTGAATGTCTCTGAAACTTGCTACCTTTGAAATTCTCAACCAAAAACTTAACCCATATTTCCCTCTGGACCTTCCTAAATTTCTCTGAATCCTCTAAAATCCCTCGCCCAATTTTTCATACTTCATTTTTCTCTGAATCTCTCCAAAACTCCCGGAATTTCTCTGAATCTTGGAACAAAACTTTTACTCAATTTACTTCTCTCTGAATTTTCCTGTACTCCTCCAAATCTCTCTGAATCCCTTTGAAAAGTTCAAGGCACAATTTTCCCCAACTCACCTATCTCCAAATCTCTATGAAATTCCCTGAATGCCGCTGAAATCTTGAACCAAAAATTTCACTCAATTTATTTTCTTCTTAATTTCCCTGAATCCTTCTAAAAAGTTCGACACATAATTTTTCCAAATCCAACAGTCTCTGAATTCTTTTGGATTTTCCTGAATCACGATGAATTGCTCTGAATTCCTCTGAATCATTCTGAATCTGAATAGATATTTCATATTTTCTGAGACAGGATAATGTTGACATTTTATTGCAATTGTTAATTGATTCGATTTATAGATTTTGATCAAAAGCTGAATGCAAAAATGTACATCACAATTAGGAAACCAGGTTTCTATCTTGCATTACTTGCAATACTCATCTTTTATTGAGATGTTGATTGACAATTATATTTTAATGTATCAAAATCAAGGTGAATCAATCATCTTTCAGAGCAATATGTTTTGGATTTCTGATATACCAGTGATTCTAGCTTGTGAATAAGTAGATGAGTGGATAAACCAATAAATAAATGAATCAATAAATTTATATTTAAAAAATATACCCCAATAAACATTTTTGGATCAGTCTAAAAGATATCTCAGAGAGATCTAAAAGATATCTTACGCAACAAATTTGAATAAATTCAAGACATCTTGTAGAAAGATATCTTGGAGATATCTAAAAGACATCTTGAAGGAAGACATCCTAAACATATCTACATTTGTTGCGTAAGACATCTTTTAGATCTCTCTCAGATATCTTTTAGAGTATTCCGGAAGACGTTCATAGGAATGTTTATTGGGACATAATCAAATAAACTTATATTACAAAAAATATTTTGTGAAAATATTCTACTCGAGATAATGTTGATTGGAAATGTGAATGATATGCTCCGTGAAATATATTTTCATTGACAAGAATACAAATATGCTGAGATATGCACTTCTTCACTAAATATACCAAAACATGCACGCATCTATAAAATATGCTAAAATATGCACTAAAGTATAAAATATGCAAAAATATGCTGTAACGAATGTGGCTTGGAAGCGTCATTTTGATCTGAAATGTATAAATATCAAAGCTATTTGTCCGTCAGATGCAAAATAAAAAATATGCTGTTGCATGTTTTCGGTTGCCCTGGATATGACATACGCATGTACACGGAGGAAAATGCAGCTCGAAAACATGGTAATCTTTAATAGAAAATTTGATAATATTTCTCACTCTAAGAATTTATCTTAAGTTCGTGATGAACATGTGACGGTTCAAATTTCTATTGAATATTGTTCAAAAAACAATGGAAAATTATCATTACGTAACAAACCATAGAAAATAATATGAACATTCCAAAAATCGCGCATGAAATTTAACAAAGTAAAAAATAAAATTTCGAAATCTAATGTTGGAATTTGGCAATTTTGTTATTTACTTTGTAAAATTCCACAAGCAGGGAGAAATTCTTGTTGGGAGAGCAATTTCAGTAAATCTGCTTTGCTGAATCAGCAACAGGTTTGCTGTTACAGCAAAAATCTTGCTGTTTTAGCAAGATATTTACTGATTCAGCAATTTTACTACGGTCTGTATACCTGCTAGCAGAATTATTGAATCAGCAGATATCTCCCTAAAACAGCAAGAGTTCAGCTGCAAACAGCAAACCTGCTGTATTGGTTGAAATCTCAGAATATTTCTTGAAATCTATGAATTTTTCTGGAGATCCTAATAAACATGGAATAGTTCAGATTCCTGTTGAATATTGCTTGAAGAACAATGAAAAATTATCAATGCTTGACAAATCATAGAAACAAATGAAGGGCCACGGGGAAAAACGATGGCTAAATCTCAAGAAATCCCATTAATCAGACTCAATGGGTTCTTTCAACCAAGGTACTGAATGCACGGAAGAAAATGCAATCCAGAAGGATGGTAACTTTGAATAGTAAATTTGAAAGTATTCCTTGAGATATGAGAATATTTCTTGGAATCTAGAGATTGTTCGGGAGTTGCAAAACCGGTTTTCATAAAAATAAGCTACCGGTTTTCATAAGAAACTGAGTTTGTGGAAAAATGGACTATGATCGTTTTTCCCCGTGGCCCTTCATTTGTTTCTATGATTTGTCAAGCATTGATAATTTTTCATTGTTCTTCAAGCAATATTCAACAGGAATCTGAACTATTCCATGTTTATTAGGATCTCCAGAAAAATTCATAGATTTCAAGAAATATTCTGAGATTTCAACCAATACAGCAGGTTTGCTGTTTGCAGCTGAACTCTTGCTGTTTTAGGGAGATATCTGCTGATTCAATAATTCTGCTAGCAGGTATACAGACCGTAGTAAAATTGCTGAATCAGTAAATATCTTGCTAAAACAGCAAGATTTTTGCTGTAACAGCAAACCTGTTGCTGATTCAGCAAAGCAGATTTACTGAAATTGCTCTCCCAACAAGAATTTCTCCCTGCTTGTGGAATTTTACAAAGTAAATAACAAAATTGCCAAATTCCAACATTAGATTTCGAAATTTTATTTTTTACTTTGTTAAATTTCATGCGCGATTTTTGGAATGTTCATATTATTTTCTATGGTTTGTTACGTAATGATAATTTTCCATTGTTTTTTGAACAATATTCAATAGAAATTTGAACCGTCACATGTTCATCACGAACTTAAGATAAATTCTTAGAGTGAGAAATATTATCAAATTTTCTATTAAAGATTACCATGTTTTCGAGCTGCATTTTCCTCCGTGTACATGCGTATGTCATATCCAGGGCAACCGAAAACATGCAACAGCATATTTTTTATTTTGCATCTGACGGACAAATAGCTTTGATATTTATACATTTCAGATCAAAATGACGCTTCCAAGCCACATTCGTTACAGCATATTTTTGCATATTTTATACTTTAGTGCATATTTTAGCATATTTTATAGATGCGTGCATGTTTTGGTATATTTAGTGAAGAAGTGCATATCTCAGCATATTTGTATTCTTGTCAATGAAAATATATTTCACGGAGCATATCATTCACATTTCCAATCAACATTATCTCGAGTAGAATATTTTCACAAAATATTTTTTGTAATATAAGTTTATTTGATTATGTCCCAATAAACATTCCTATGAACGTCTTCCGGAATACTCTAAAAGATATCTGAGAGAGATCTAAAAGATGTCTTACGCAACAAATGTAGATATGTTTAGGATGTCTTCCTTCAAGATGTCTTTTAGATATCTCCAAGATATCTTTCTACAAGATGTCTTGAATTTATTCAAATTTGTTGCGTAAGATATCTTTTAGATCTCTCTGAGATATCTTTTAGACTGATCCAAAAATGTTTATTGGGGTATATTTTTTAAATATAAATTTATTGATTCATTTATTTATTGGTTTATCCACTCATCTACTTATTCACAAGCTAGAATCACTGGTATATCAGAAATCCAAAACATATTGCTCTGAAAGATGATTGATTCACCTTGATTTTGATACATTAAAATATAATTGTCAATCAACATCTCAATAAAAGATGAGTATTGCAAGTAATGCAAGATAGAAACCTGGTTTCCTAATTGTGATGTACATTTTTGCATTCAGCTTTTGATCAAAATCTATAAATCGAATCAATTAACAATTGCAATAAAATGTCAACATTATCCTGTCTCAGAAAATATGAAATATCTATTCAGATTCAGAATGATTCAGAGGAATTCAGAGCAATTCATCGTGATTCAGGAAAATCCAAAAGAATTCAGAGACTGTTGGATTTGGAAAAATTATGTGTCGAACTTTTTAGAAGGATTCAGGGAAATTAAGAAGAAAATAAATTGAGTGAAATTTTTGGTTCAAGATTTCAGCGGCATTCAGGGAATTTCATAGAGATTTGGAGATAGGTGAGTTGGGGAAAATTGTGCCTTGAACTTTTCAAAGGGATTCAGAGAGATTTGGAGGAGTACAGGAAAATTCAGAGAGAAGTAAATTGAGTAAAAGTTTTGTTCCAAGATTCAGAGAAATTCCGGGAGTTTTGGAGAGATTCAGAGAAAAATGAAGTATGAAAAATTGGGCGATGGATTTTTTAGAGGGATTCAGAGAAATTTAGGAAGGTCCAGAGGGAAATATGGGTTAAGTTTTTGGTTGAGAATTTCAAAGGTAGCAAGTTTCAGAGACATTCAGAGACAGGGTAATACAAGAAAGAATCGTGCATTCAACTTTTCAGAAAGATTCAGAGAAATTCAAAGGAATTCAGGGGAGAATAAATTCAGTGAAATTTTGGGTTCAAGATTTTACACAGTAAAAAATTTTTCGTCATTGCGTGAAGTGTTAGAATTTGTGTGTAGAATATTGAACATTCTAGAGTGTTGATTCAACACAATCGGACTCAACACAGTCGTTTGTATTAACGCAATGATTGTATTGAATCAACACTCTAGAATGTTGAATATTCTACACATAAATTCTAACACTTTACACAATGACGATAAATTTTTTACTGTGCGGGGGCTTTCAGGTAGTTTAGGAGAGATACAGATACACACGGAGAAAAATATATGGGATTGATCACCATTCGCTCCAGTTCTCATCGCGACTTTATAATAGGAGTTGACAGATGACCCACGGTTTGGTGATCGTTCTTATGTTAACCTACCGTTCTCATGGTGATGTCAACAGTTTATCACATTCAATCTGATCTTGAAAGGTCTTATCGCAATTCTGAAATATCTGTCACCAAATTGCTATTCTTCCTAGTAACCGTTACCGTATACATCCCTCAGTGCAGGTTACTTGTACCTACCTGTTTCTGTACAGATTTTGTCATTTCAGCCTGTTTCTGTCTGGCATTTTCAACAGGAGCGAATTAGGAAAAATTGTGCGGTGTATTTTTCAGAGGGATTCAGAGGAATTCAGAAAAATTCACTCAAATTCAGAGGAAGTTCTGAATTCTAAATAAATCAATGAATTAAAAACAATTCAGAAAGATTTCGGAAAACTTTTAAATCTCTATTAGAAAAATTCCGAGAAAATCACAGAAAATTGGAGATATTCAAGATGTATCACTGTCTGACAAGTCTCTAACTTCTTCTAAATCACTCTGAAATTACTCTGAATCTCTCTACAAAATGTCCCAAAATATAGAGATTCAGAGAGATTTTTTTTATCAAAGAATCGTACTGATGAAAAATTTTGTTCCGATTTTTTCTCTCTGAAACAACACAGTAAATCAAAGATTTTCCATATTGAGAGCATGATTTCATTTTTAGAGTATAGTCAACTCGAATTAGTTTGAGTGTGCCAGCAAAATTCCTAAGATATTCAAAAATTATTCTTTTAAATATATTTTATCCAACAGTTTTCGTTTTTTAAAAGCTAGCTTGAAGAAGATTTTTCAAAAGTGTTGAACATATTCCTTCTAAATGTTTTTCAGCAATCTTCCTCAAAATGTCTTCCAGAGGATGGAAACCATCGTAAAAGATTTCTTTCAGGAATCTCCCAAAAGATCTTTTTCTGAAATTTCAAAATTTCGCTTGTGTAAATCTTGACTTGTGAATGGAAAAAAATAATGTTCTAAATATTACTACATTTTGTACTTAAGTAACAGTATAAGTGAAATAGTGTAATTTTCACAATACAGTGTAGTAAAAATTAATGCTCAATGATTTGAAAAATCGTTCAATTTGGCGCAACGTCACATCATAAGGCATAAATTTTCACCACACTGTGTTGTAAAAATTATATAATTTCACTTATACTGCTAATTTAGTACAAAATACAGTAATATGTATTGAAAACCACATTTCCCCCCGTGTAAAAGACTTCAGTCAGGACGATATTTTACAATACTGAAGAATTGCATAATTTTGTGTCATTTGACGAAAGATATCCAAAATTTTGTTCGAAGGAGAAGTCGATTATTATAGATGATCTACCAATAAATCTTCTCAGATGATTCTTTTAAACTAATTTTTCATACGTTCTGCGTACATTCCAAGAATGTAAATTTCCCATGAGGTACACCCACTCGAACCATATTTTGAATCATCCATATATTTGCTCAATAAGATGTAAATTTTACAACTTTTTTTCCTCAATGTAAGAATTTGTGTTGAAAACCATGAAGTTTGAAATTTTCAGTTAAATTCATGATGAATTTTATACACATGTGCAGGAAATTAATTTTCTATCCGGTAATCGGAATTTCCTGGTTGCCGCATACAAAATAACGATTATTTTTTACAGTGGAATATATTTACATATCTGGAAAGCATATGATTACATGCTGAAACTATGGAAACTGGTTTTTATGGCACATTTTTAGTACAAAAGACAATTTTCAAGAGCATATTTTTTCAGCATGGAAACCAATTTTTCAAGCATATTTTGAGCGCTTAAAACAACTCTTTTAGAGCATATTTTTGGTTGCCCTGGTCATATCCAAACATCATATATGATGGAGTGTTTGAAAATTTTTCAATTTCCTTCCTATTATTAAAAAAATGTCAACAGAACAATTGTAACGAAATTGTCATTTGCGAGTTTCTGATATTTTTCTGGTGATAACCCTCATAGCACAAACGTTCACAAAGAATGAACTCCCCATACAGCAATGTATGTCTTGAAAATATCTCAAGACGAGTTTAAGGTATCTTATGCAACACCCAAGATATATTTTAGATGTCTTCAACAGTTCTTACTTCTACAAGATCTCCAAAACATGTCTAAAATACATCTTTCTGAAAAACATGTTTCATATCTTCTAAAAAATATGTCTTAGACATCTTTTAAAAGCATGAACTGTTGAAGGCATATGAAAGAGATCTTTTTGTGTTGCATGAGACATTTGAAAACTTGTCTTGAGATATCTTTAAGACATAAATTGCTATGTGGGTCATAATTCATTCTTTTTCGAATGTGAGAGCCCAAAATAGATCCATCTTGAGTATTTCTGAACTGTTGTGCTGTGTGGGTACTGACCATTTTCTGAATCGTATGAATGAACTCTATATATACTGGAATGAATACTCCCTAAATGATCCATAGTTCAGTCCAGTCAGTCACATACTTTTGTTTATTGTGAATCCTCTTCTCTCGTGGATACACATATCTCGATATTTGCCGTCTCCACCGTATGAGAATCTCCATCCCTTTCCAACATACAACTCAAAATATCTCTCTCTCTCTCTCTCTCTCTCTCTCTCTCTCTGTCTCTGACGGCACTAATCTAGGGAGTGCTCATTCCAGTATGAGTGCGTTCCAAATCCTTACCCGCGTACTCTGAGTAAACTCTAGTTACTTCTTGGAGTGTTTAGGGAATATATAGGGAGGGTTCAGTGAGTTATAAAAGGAGTTCGTGAGTTTCAGAACGATTTGTAAAAATGATACCAACATTTGAAATGTTCAAATTATTAATAGCTTCAAATTATAACGTTATCAAAATTTTTAATTATGTTTCCAAATCAACATAGCACTTTTGGTTCTCACACGGATATAGTTCTTGCGTCCTCCTGTCGACATGCGGAATTGCTGTTATAATTTGTAGCTGTCAATATGTAATAAGAAAAGATTGTGAACATTAACGTTGTTTGATTTCTGATTATAAATCGGTGACATGGAAGATAGAAGAAAAATAATAAGTTTCGCTCTTGTAAATGCGATGAAGTTTTTTGTCGACAATCTGTTGCTCAAAAATTATTTTATGGTAAGTAAAGGTTAAATCTCCCAATATAAATCAATGTAATTGATTTATTTGTAAAATTTAAATTCCATTCATTTTTCAGTACAACGATGATGATGAAAATGATATTCCCATGATTGCCCTATTGACTTCAAGATATAATAATGACGTACGAGTGAAAACGATGTTTTATATTGACAATGAAGTCCTTCAGTACAATTCAAAACAATTTCAATCACATTTCAGGATGTGTGTTGAAAGTTTTGAAAGTATTCTCCAAATTATTGGCCCAATGCTGGACAACGTGCATTAAGAAGGACGTTCAAGAATTGATCCACAACAACAATTACTAACAACAATATGGTTACTTGCAACTCCAGATTCTCACAGGTAATATGACCAAAAGTTGTTTCCAGAACGTTTATCGAATTGCCTAATTTCAGTACCCAAAGAGAATATTATACCCAATGTAAGTAGCAACTGAACCTTGCAGATATACTATGAACGTGCATAATATATATGCAACATTCTGATGCTACTAGGGATAGTATTCTTCATATTCTCCCAAAACTTGAGTCGAATAATTTTATTTTCATTCTGAATTTGAATTGTATGAATCTGGCATGCCAGTCTCTTTTAACTTTGGTACTGAATTAGATTTCATCAAAAATGATTAATACGTCGATATTGATTATGGAATTTGATTTCATGGTGGGTCTGTAGGTGTGTTATTTGAAACCGGCAAATCATCATTATATTATTCTTTTACACGAGTTATTCATGCCTTGAATTCAGTTGCTCCTGTCATAATAAGTTGGCCTAAAGAAGCTGAAGGAGAAGAAACGAAACGACGATTTAATACATCAGGTCTTGATCATGTAATAGGATGTATTGACGGATCTTATATACCTATTAAAGCACCTCAGGAGGATCCTCAGTCGTATATTTGTAGAAAAAGATTTCACGCGATAACTGTACAAGCAATTTGTAAAGCAGATTTGGAATTTACAAACTGCTTTATTGGCTATCCAAGTTCTGTCCATGATAGTAAAATTTTTTTCAACTCGGATATTTAACACGAGATTGAAGCGAACGGAGAAACATATTCTCCAAATGGTGAATATATTTTGGGCGATAAAGCTTATCCTCTTAGACAGTGCTTATTAACACCTTATATGAATCGAGGCAATTTGACTAATCGAGAAATCAATTTCAATACAAGATTATCGATCGTTAGACAAACTATCGAAAGAACATTTGCTCTTCTGAAAGGAAGGTTTCGCAGTGTAACGAGAACGTCAAATTTTTCAAATTTTATTTTTTCTCTTTCCTTTTCATCTGAGTTATTTCTTTTTTTTTCTCAATAATGAATCGCAACTCAGATATTTTCTCTTTTCCTTCTTCTTTTTATGGTTAGATTTCTATAGATGAATTGTTGTGAAGGGTAAAACAGAAATCTGCTACCCTATCGACAAATACACCCTAAGAAATATACGCATACGGTAAGGAAGATTTCCTACACTCTAGCTACAGAGGAAAGGAAGTTTTTCTTTGAACGCAGGTTGAGAACAACTTGTGTTACCGTTATGCTTCCACCATATCTAAAAGGAACAAGCAAATCTAGAAAATCAGAGACCCTTTCTTTTCCCTTTATTGGTCCTTTTTGTTTTTCTTCCAAACAGAAGCACATTTCAAATTGCCCTGCAATAAAAAGAATTAATAAAGTATAGACAACAGAGGATTAGAGCGAAGAATTGTATCGCCAACTCTGTTATAAATTCCACTATGAGTCCAATATTAAAGATAAAGAAAAAACTTTTAATTTTTTTATATTTTAAATAAAAAGTCCCAATATTCCTTATTGGGCCAAGGTTGGCTCAAAGTTGACGAAATATTGATTGCCGATATTCGTCGATTTTGTGAATTCAGTCTTGACTGTGCTAATGCACATATAAAATTCCATTCTTTCTATAAAACCAATCTAACCATTGGTTTAAGAATTAAGCACTGGCTGCCTATGCTGGCCCAATTTAGCACCTATATAATGCAAAATTCATAGTTTATACTGGAACAAAACATTATTAGAAATAATTAAACGTTTCCAAGTATAAGTCGGTAAGTTTTGGTAAGTTGAAGGTAAGTAAATTGTATGTAGATATTGAAATCTTATTTATAATAATTAGAATAAAATAACTATTTTTAATAACATTCCACCTTTTATCTTAGACCTTTTTTATGAGTTATCGATAAATAAAATATAACCAAGTTGAATAATCAATAAGTTAAGTTTTATGATTTTAGAAATATAAGGTTTAAACATAATAAATAATGACCACAATGATTGAAATTTATCAAGAATATCAAATTCCTTGTACAAAATTGTTATGTAGAATCCACATAATAAACTTCACATAAATTTTCAGTTCAAATCCTAAAATCCTCATATAAACTCCATTTAAATTCTTCAAAAAAGGAAAAAATTAATTAATTAATATCAAAGTAAATGAATTGTAATTTTTAAAATAATTGTTGAAGTTTTTCAATGAATAATATAGACAATTATTAATGAATGTTAAATTTCCCAATTAATATTTGATTTTAAGGTATAAAGAAGAATTTCATAAAACTGTACATTAAGAAAGAAAGATACATATAGAAAAGGAAGCATAGATTGAGCATCAGGCTCGAGAGAAAGGGTAAATGGGTTGGTCCTAATTAAAGAAAATGGACGATTTTCCTTTCAAGGACAGGCCTACTCTCAAGTAATGCACGAATCAATGTCCAAACCACCCTCAACTAAAATCTTCAACCAATCTATATTTTCTGCACGCCCATAGATTTTCCTGCATGCACCCACCCTTCCACACCTTTTAATTTTTTTCCTTCCAAACTAAAAACCGAGGTGACGACTGGGCAAGAAATACCAACAACTTCACTGCTAGTTCAGCTTCTCTGAGCAATACAAACCAAAATTTCTCCAAAGTTAAAACAAAACTCTGCTGCGAACAATCTCCACGACAGGACTCTAATACTCATTCGCTCACTTAAAGGTTTGAGTAGGACTCCAGTGGGGCAACGACATTTGATATTCTATTTCAGTGAATTAAAATATATTTTTCCTTTTTTGATATATATATATATATATATATATATATATATATATATATATATATTCATCACCAAAAGTAAGTTTATTTTTTTTGTGTGTGTGTTTCCTTTTCTTTTTACCTTTGTTTTTCTGTCAACAGAAACAATAAGTATTAAATAATGTTCCCTTTTTAATAATCAATTCAAATTCAAATTTTAGTGGAAGAAGTCGTTGCAAATAAGCTACAAGCTCTGAGCGACAAGATTCGTAAAATAAAAGAACGTATCCAGATTAAACATCAGAAAGTTCGTTCTGGTACTCTTCCTTCACCTGGACCAGCTAGAAGGAAGTTTTTGAAGAATTTGGAATACGATGAAAAAATCTTGGGATTTGCTCAAGAAGAATATGAAAATTTAAATAAATTCCAGCAAGTTTCAGTATTTAGACGCTAAAATAGGTAACAAGATTTCATACACTACTTTCTATTACCATTTTCTTTTTCTTAATCAAATTACTAATTAAAATCACTTTCATTCTTTCAGATTTAACCTGACACAAACCTCCACAAATTCCTACACCTCAATCCACCATCCTGAATTCTTCCGATTACTATGATGAATCTCGTCAAATAAATGAATTTCTTCATCGTTAAAAGAATTCATCGCGAGACTGAGTAATCTTCTTCCTTTCCTAAATCCTCCTTCGTAAAAAGGAAAACAAGAACTAATAGTTCTAAATTTCCTATACGATAGGAAAATATATTTGTTTCCTCGTATGCATGATTCCTAGTAATAAAAAGCCAAGAGAACGAATTAATATACTGGGCAAACCCCAGATAAATTCAATCTCAATTCGAATCTTTCATGTTTTCCAGGAATATTCTAATATTTTAAGAAATTAATCACTGAGTAACCCTCAGGATATTTCTTTCAAAATTTCCTCTCTCTTATTAACCTTAATTTTTTTTAACTCTCTATCTGAAACAAATAAAAGGGGTAAAACGTATCTTTCTTTTTTAATATATATATTGATATGAATTCACTAATACATTATTGAAGTTGTAAATTAAAAATTTTTATAACTAATAAACACGTCATAACCTTGAAACAATCATAATTTTAAGAATGATTTTTGTTATCAAACTATAGAATTCAACTTATATAAATTTTTTTGAAAACATAACAATTCTACATTTCAGTATTAAATTGAAACATTTTTCATTTGACGATACCCTTTCCCCAGTCCTTGTCTAGGATTAATTCCTAGCTAAAGTGGGGTTCCGAAGGGAGTACAGGACTTTGATTCTGTATTTTCCTTCGAACTATCCGCTAGCTACTGGAGAACCGAAAAGTTTCGACGTAACAGGCGGTAGTTTAAAAATTTTGGCGCAGTCGGTAGGACACACAAGGATATCTTTTCTGAAAATGTTTCAAACTCTTTTTCTTTCACTTTTTTCTTGATAAAATATTACAATTTTCAAACTCACACGAGTATTTGTTGAAGAATATGGATAGGAATGATCACACTGATTGTTTCGAAGAATGAAATTGAACAAATCTCTATAGCAAACACACACTGATTCAATCATTATACACTTATAACTTTTCTTCATTTGATTCCACTATTTACCTATCGTTGTTCACACTTTGAATCCACAAAAGATGAAATTTCAATCACACGTCGCAGAATTCTTCAAGTCCATACTTTAGAATGGAAATCTCTATGACTTCAGAGTGCAGAATATGAAGAGCGCAGCTCAATAAATAGAAGTTTTCCTCTTTTCGAGACATGTAGTCCTCGATGTTGAATGCTGGGGACGATAAATATAAAATGAATGCAGTTCAATGAATATTTTGTTATACAATCAGAAATTGTTTTCAAAAATTCACATCCCAAGTTTCAAGAAAAATTCATATAGTTACTCATTGTATAAATCATTTTCAGACTTACATGTCAGAATATATTTCTTTTAGAAGCATTTTTCTCCCATCCGATGGAGTCTACCTTGATTCTTTTCCATCTTTGCTAACTGAAAAAGAAGAAGTACAAATTTTTCAACAAAGAAATAATTCTTAATAACTTTCAACTTGTTTTATACTTATCCGACGGTAACTGCTAATTACGAGAATATCCTCTTGTATTGGCTCCTGTAGTTGTGACACTTTGTTTTCACTAGTCACTATTCAGCATATTTCATTATTACCGGTATTGTTTTATTCCATGACACGGTTATGTTTACCGGTGTGATTACACGTGACAAGTTATAGGAGGTTACCATATTGTTTTCTTCTGCTAGAAGTCGCGTGGCTTAAGAGTGTGTTCAAAGATGGTGCATTCTCATTGTACTGTTGGTTCAATTCTCCTTGAAGAGGTTCAATAATTTTTTTTGTAAAATGAAACGAAATAAATGAAATATAAAATGTAAATATTCAAAATACGTGTTACCTTCTATACTCAATGCACGGATTTCTGTTTTCACAGATGATAAAATTGCATGCTTATTAAAAGATAATCTTTCTCTTTGAATTCTTCTATCTTTTCTAAATGTGAAAATCTCTGTAACATACCTATCGTGTACAAGTTGTAAATTTTTATGGCCCTACGCCCAAACAAATTGAATTTTTTTTTTTTCCTAGAGATAGGTGAATATCACATGTATTTACGAATGAACTTTCAAATAATCTTGCTTATCGAGTCCCGTAATACAAAGAATAAATTTTACAATCTTCAATCCACTAAGATTTGAATTTCCTTTTATAGGTACAATTTGCAAGGTTGTTTGGACAGATTAGTTAGAAAGATACAATCTTAGATAGATTAGAGATATAAAGATAAAATAAACCCATTGATAACAATGCTTGTTCAATCCTAGATAGGTAAAGAAATCATATATACTTTAGATGAACCCTCGAAATTGTGGAAATTCCACACGAACATCGATAAAATGAAATGAATAAATGCAATTTTCTATATCTAGACCTCTCATCCTTATATCAAACATCCCAACGAATTAAATAAAATGATATTATAAATCAAACTAATATAATCAATCAAATCAATAAAGTAAAAGAAATTAATCAATTAAAAAAAAAAAAAAAAAAACATTAAAACAATCCTTCCAAATAAAAGGTAAATGATCAATCTATTAAATAAAATCAAATGCAAAATTTAGCAGACGTTCATCCTGCTATGCAATTAAAATAAATAAATTTGAATAAAACTAACGTAAGGTAACATTAACACTACACAATACACAAGTAGAACTCATGTGAAACATTATTTCACTTCATCAAAGTTGTAAGAATTATAAAACTCACACAACGACTCTAGGAGCGCTGACACAAAAAAACATTTCATAAGAGAATCACCACTTCAAATTTTCCAAGATTCAATTCAAAGATTTCAAGAAAACTACACAATCAAATGAAATCACAATAAGCACTTCCAATATCAAATTATAAAACTTGGAAAATAAGTTTAGCGAGTTTGACAGTCTCCGAACCTGGAAATGCTTCAGCGCAAGGAATGATTATCTGAATTTACTCCCTACCGCACCTGAAAATCTACAAATATTGAAAAGAAGAGAATTGAAATCAAATAGAGGATAGAAAAACATGTTTATTTAACATATTAAACACTCTTTAAATGAATATTGAATAGAAAAACACAATATTATAGTAAATATACATTTGAAAACTGTGTATCTCCAAAATTCAACTTGAAACAATAACAAAATAAACAAAGTAATAGAGAATCAAAACTCACCTCTTGGTAGTAAAATAGATATCTTTTCCTTATATAAATTCATTTATTCCAAGGATATTTTTCCTTTTCATCCAATAGAAACCCAATGTACTTCAGTCGTCTTTCACCCTAGTCGACTTTGGACTTGGACGTCTATACATTATTCGTCCTCTGGATCGCTGGTTATCCCTGGTTCTAAATACTGTGAACGATGAATATGTATTGAATTAGATTAAACTGACATTTCAGTTAACTATAATTGATTTTTGAGTAAAAGTAAGTGCATACGGTTCATATGACTTATTTAGTTAAAAAAAAAAATAACTCACAATACCATTAAATTAGAGTATTGCATATATAAATACTATAATTATATAAATCTTTTCCATTCCTCTTTTACTACTAGTGGAATAAAATTTTAGATTTTTTCTTTAATGAACTGTATAAACTCCCTTCAAACCTTCTTGAAAATTCAACTTTAAAAGCTTACTTTATAGACTTATATGTATACGAATACTCACCGTATATATTGTTTTCGATTGAATTTCTTGAATTTGAGACACGAAGACGATTTTCTATCTCCCAACATCTTTATATCTTTATTTGCTAATAAAAAAAAAAATTAAAAATTCTTAAACAAAGAAATAGTTCTTATTATTATTATATGTATGTTAATACTTATCTGATTCTTGATGGAAACACGTTCCCTTGTATTGATGTTGGATTCGTTGCACTTTATTGAACTACGTTTTGACATATTTTATCATTCACGATATTAGATCTTAGTCGTTTGATGCGCGGTTTTGTTGCTGGTTTATTTACACGTGTCATAACATAGGGCGCTGCCATCTTGTTTTCGTCTGCTAGCCGAGTCCACGAGACTTGAAAACGCACGTGTTTAAGAGTGGTACGTTCGCATTGCGTTACGCGCCCACGCGTCTTAATGAAAATCTAATACCTTTTAAGAAGTTATTGGCGTGAAGCCTATTACGTTATGGGAATCTATCGATGAGAATTTCAAAGTGTAGGATGATGATATTTCGCCTATATGTTGAGAATAATGAATGAATACTACAAAATGATGATTCAATTTCTATAAATTATAATGAAAATTCAAAAATTATGTTAAAGTCCCTTTATTAGCAATACAAGATAATTCTCTATCTTGCTCTTTTCAGATATTGTGGAATGTTGAAAAACAACCGCAACGACAGGTTAACTCACGATATTTGAAGGAATAAAGCCTATTCATGTATAATGTTAACTGCAACCGCACGATAGGTTAACTTTTGTATTTTCAGACTAAAACTGTAATTTGAAAATATGATAAATGCGACTAACAACCACAACTGAAAGGTTGATGTACGTAAATGGCTTACAAGAATTAGAATTTGCATTATATATGAGTTAAAAAAAAAATTTTTTGAATTGAAGTATTCTGAAGATAAAGAAAATTAAAAATTGAGTGAAAGTAGAAATCATAAAAAAAAGGAGAGCTTCGAAAAAACTCCAAATAATTTGAATAATTATACGAAAAATGAATAAAGAATTTTTATTAAATAAATTTCTCATAAATAAATAAATTATTACTCCAGAACACGAATTTCTGGCGAACGTACGAATAAATTGCTCCAAAAATTGTCAATGAACAAATAAATAAATTGCTAAATAAACAATTTTATAAAAAAGCATAAAATAAATAAATAAATTTCATATTAAACAAACCATAATATTTAAATGAAAATAAATGTCTGGCGTAACAACACGCAGCCAACGGAAGAAATTAGACGAAGAATTGGAAAATAAAGATAAAAATCCAGATTTGGCGAAAGAAAATACGAAAGAGACTGCTTATACAATTATTGAAAATCCCTTCGCATCGAAATCAAAACTCGAACATTCGCCTAAAAAGAACTTTGAGAATGAGAAGAAAGAAGAAAAAGACAACGACGAAAGTAATATAGAGAACACTATTATCGCCAATAAAGAAGATTCATCAAAACAAATTGAAGAAGAATCATTAAAAGCTGGGAATTCATTTGCAACCAGTACTCCTCTTAAAGAAACCAATAAAACTATTGAAATTGATGTAAGCACAATTTCCCTAATTAAACTCAGAAGTAACAAAATAAAAAGGACTCCTATCAATCCAGGAAAAATCGTAAGATCATTACTTAAACCAACTAAAATTTAAAAAAATCAAGTGAAGAGCGCTTCTATTCCAGGAAAAGTCGAGAGAATACCACCATATTCAACTAAGAGAAATAAAACGAAGAAAACTCCTGTTAAACCACGAAAAATCGCACACAAGATGGTGAATAATTTTGTTCACGATGCGATATCGTTGATCCCCGTGTTCTCAGGAGCTCGCGATGGCACCAGTTTCAATGAACTCGCAGCAGCCTGTACTGATGCAAGACAACTTATCGACCCTGCTATAGGAAGGAATTTTGTTACAATGATCCGTTCAAAATTAAGAGATGGAGCATTACATATAGTTCGCAGCACAAATCCCGGAACTGTTGCACAATTGATAACTGTATTAGGAGGAATTTATGCTACGCGAGAAT
Source organism: Gonatopus flavifemur (assembly GCA_018340375.1). Lineage (NCBI taxonomy): Eukaryota > Metazoa > Arthropoda > Insecta > Hymenoptera > Dryinidae > Gonatopus > Gonatopus flavifemur. Next base: position 9,284 of record JAFFJZ010000252.1, on the reverse strand, counting down.
CTTCTATAGATCTCATTGGAAAACTTAGTACCTTTGCCAATCAACGCATGAAGATGCTGCTACCTATTTTAGTAGAACAAAGAAACTGGGTACTAGGATAATAGAAGCCCATAGAAACGAAAATAATAATGTTATTACTGAAGCCAAACGCGCTGAATTAGAACAGGCGGTATGCAGATCCTACGTTCGAGGATTGAAACAAGAAATTTCCGATAAAATGGAAGAAAGAAATGACCTGAACATCGCTGGTCCAGAAACCATCACTATAGAAAGAGAATTAATTGTGCGAAAACAGTTGAGAAATTTATCACTCAAGAAAGAAAAATGTATCTTATGTGATAAATTCGGACATGAGTCAACTGACTGTCCGATACTGGACAAGGAGGAATCCAAAATAACAAATCGATGCCAAATTTGCAACAAGGATGGGCATATAGCGATTGATTGCTACAAATATAAAAGATCGAACGATAATGACAAATTGAAATGTCAAATTTGTAGAAAATCCGGACATGAAGCAAACTTATGCCGAAGTCGAGATTTCACAAAATGCACTAATTGCCATAAACGTGGACATACAGCCCGAGGATGCAGGGACTCATTTGAAAGGAATACATCTACCTGTCAAATTTGTAAAAAAATCGGACATCAAGCTGATGAGTGTCGATATTATGCACCGATCAGAACCATGCAGTCAAGAAGTTGCCATAAATGTAATTCAACGGATCACACCTCTGATCGCTGTCCGTTAAATCGACCCTGTCCGAAATGTAATCGATTCGGACATCTGGCTAAAGAATGTAGGATCTCTATGATGTGCCAACTTTGTAAGAGAAGTGGACACGAAGCGGATCACTGTCCGGAAATTACTGTTCGAAATCCAAATTTGAACACTCAGTGTCAATTTTGCAAGAAATTGGGTCATTCTGCAGACTCATGTTACAAATTGAAACCCAGGATGAACAATGGTAAATATTGCACTTTCTGCAAGAGTAATTCTCATACCTTTGAGGATTGCAGAGTAAGAAGAGATGCTCAAAATATAAGGAGCTCGGGAAACTCCCAGAGCCTCCCACGGAGGGAGGCAGAAATTCAAAATCAACACACTTCACGGAACCAACACACAACACGTCCGAACCAAGGCATACACCATGCCATGGTGCATCAAGAGGAAATTATAGAAGCACCGATGTAAAGCTAGCCCTGGAACTACACTCACCTGCTATCAAAGTAACTTACGGAAATCGGACAGTTACCTCTTTACTAGATTCAGGAGCTGGAGTGTGTCTAATTAAATACAACATCATCAAAGATCTGATACCAATCGATACAAATGAGATTTTGTACCTATCCGGAATTTCTCCAGAAACTGTCCCAACTTTAGGAAGATTCGACATGGACTTCGTCGGTTGCCCAACCACATTCCACGTGGTACCCGATGACTTTCCAATGAAACAAGACGGGATAATAGGTATTACCTTCCTATCTGAACAAAAAGCGAAAATAAATTGGGAACATAATTTTTTGGAGTTGAAAATGTAAAAATTCCTTTCCTTCAAGAATCTAAAATCTATGTAATCCCACCTCGAACACGTCAAACTGTGAAAATTCAACTCGGAAACAGTGATCTGAAAGAAGGATACATACCACCCATTACTATCACTAACGGAGTATACATGGGAAACGCTTTGGTAAGAAATTATAATGGCTATACGCACATGCCTATAGTCAATACTACCGATGAAGAAATTGAAGTTTCTATCCCAGTATTGCATTTAAAAGAAATCGAAGGAATAAATTCCAAACCCAAGGAATCAACTAAGACACGTATTACAAATCGAAAGAAAAGAAATCTCTATAAAATCTCAAATAAATCAATAGAACTGAGTGAAGAGGAAGCTGAACGATTTGAAAAGACCAAAAAATTGTTAAGGTTAGATCATCTCGATACAGAAGAAAAGGAGGAAGTCGAAACTCTAATTAAACATAGTTTAGACAGATTTCATATACCTGGAGATTCATTGACGCACACCAATGTGTTAGATCATGAAATCCCCACCGTTGACGATAAACCTATCCACACGAAACAATATAGGTTTCCACCAAATTTGAAAGAGGAAATTAAAAGGCAAGTGGATGAAATGTTGAATAATAATATCATTCAACCCTCACAATCACCGTACAATACGCCTGTGTGGATTGTCCCAAATCAAGCGGACAGTCATGGGAATAAGAGATGGAGACTCGTATTAGATTTTCGAGCTCTCAACGAAAAAACCATAGGGAACGCCTATCCTCTGCCCAACATCACCGAAATCCTGGATCAGTTGGGCGACGCGAAATATTTCAGTACGTTTGATCTCGCTTCTGGATTTCATCAGATTAAAATGAATAACAAGGATAAACACAAAACTGCATTTTCTACACCGCATGGACATTATGAGTTCGTGAGAATGCCATTTGGACTAAAGAACGCACCAGCTACCTTTCAACACCTCATGGACATTGTCTTAACTGGACTTCAAGGGATAGAATTGTTTGTCTATTTAGACGACATTGTTATTTACGCGAAAACTCTCAGCGAGCATAGAAAAAAATATTTAAATCTAATTGCACGATTAAGAGAAGCTAATTTGAAATTACAACCTGATAAATGTGAATTCTTATGCCGAGAAGTTGCATATCTCGGACACATCATTTCGGACGAAGGATTAAAACCAGATCCGAAGAAAATTGAAGCTGTGCGGAAGTTCCCAACTCCGAAAAACTCCAAAAACATTAAACAATTCCTGGGATTAGCTGGGTACTATCGTCGATTCATACACAATTTTTCTAAAATTTCAAAACCTCTGACAAAATTATTGATGAAGGACATCCCTTTTGAATGGAATCAAGACCAACAAGAAGCCTTTGAAACTCTCAAAAACTGCTTATGTGCGGAACCAGTACTTCAATATCCCGACTTCACTAAACCATTCTTGTTAACCACTGACGCAAGCGGTTATGCAATTGCTGGAATTCTAAGTCAAGGACCAGTTGGAAAGGATCGGCCCTGTGCTTACGTATCAAGACTATCAAATCAAACAGAAATGAAGTACAGTACGTACGAAAAAGAGGCACCAGCGATTTTATACAGTGTATCTCAATTTCGACCATATCTGTATGGAAGGAAATTCACCATCGTGACGGATCACAAACCACTAGTATGGATGAGGACCGCAAAGGACCCAACTTCTCGCCTAACCAGATGGAGGCTCAAACTCGAAGAATATGACTTCGATATAATTCATAAAGCCGGAAGAACGAACGTTAATGCAGACGCTCTTTCCCGGAATCCACCTGTACCCAACGAAAGTACTGAGATTGATGAACTGGAAAAATGCGTCGACATTGACGACGTATTCCAAAGTGTTAAAACGCTTTACAACATCGACACTCAACCAAGAAGATCCACAAGGATTCCCAAGCTGACACAAAAAGGACAGCAATACCGAGAGGAAATCAGGAAGAAAAACAAAAGAATTGAAAAAGAATCCCTTGAAAAACTTGATGAATTTATCGAGAAATTCAATAATGAACAGAATCCATTGATGCAAGAAGGGGAGCAAATTGATTATTCAGATGATAAAGAATCTATAATTGATTATAACGAACACCAAAATGGGAATGGACATGAAAGAAATCATTATGACATTGGAGAAAACTCATCAAGCCATGAAACAGATAACGAAGAATCTTATCACAGAAGCGTAAACCAAAATATTGTGGAAGACTATGATGAAATTATATCAGATCACCTATCTGAACATATAGACGATGATGAGAAATCAGAATATGACGAATCGGACGACGAAGAAACTTACGAGAATTTATATAAAAACCTGAACAAACTGATTCTCGGATCAAACATCTACGAATCAAGAGATCCTTTGGAATTAAAGAAGGACAATTATGTGTTTTTTCTTAATGATAATGGGAGACCTTTCGAAAATATTATCAAAAATTTTTCAGAAAAAATTGATATGGGATGCTTTGAACCCATGGACTTGGGACGGACAATAGCAATTAGAAAAGGACTTAAATGGTGGTTTGGACTCTACATAGAACCATCTGATAGAACTCCTACGATTCGAGAGACTATGATGTACATTCAAAATTCGATTAGGGAATTGAAATTGATCATGAGATTGAACGAGATAAGTAGTTGTAGTATCCCTAAAATTGAATTCTCTAATGAACTTGAATGGGACAGAGTTATTATTAAATTTAATAAAGAATTTCGCCATATTCCAATCAACCTCACATTTTGTCTTGGAATAGTAAGAGTTCCGGACGTTTCTGAAAGAAGAGATTTGATTGAAGAAGCCCATGATTCTGCCGTAGGAGGACATAAAGGGGTCACTAAGACTTTCAACCGACTACGACTGAATTATTACTGGGACTACATCGAGGAAGATGTACAAAATTATATATCTGGATGTCTACAGTGTAAATTGAAGAAAATCGCTACAACAAAGAATCGATAACCCATGGTGATAACCGATGAGCCTGGTTACGCATTTGAGAAAATTGCTTTAGACATTGTGGGACCTCTTCGCGTCAGCACAGAGGGACATCGATATGTACTCACCATGCAATGTCTGTTAACTAAACATTGCACAGGAGTAGTACTGAAGAACGCAATTGCACCAACTATAGCGGACGCATTTTTAAAAAAATTCGTGTGTATTTATGGGGCACCTAAAATAATACTTACTGACCAAGGAACTAATTTCATTTCAAAATTCATGAAAACTATAACTAAACGATTAAATATTAGACAACTAAAAACAACTGCATTCCATCCACAAACCAACGGTTCTTTAGAAAGGTCACACGCCGTGTTAGCTGAATATCTTAGACAATTCGCGTCGCGAGATTCTGAATGGGACCAATGGATTGAACTAGCAATGTTGTCATATAATACTAGTATTCATGAAGCCACCAAACGGACTCCTTATGAGCTCGTTTTTGGAAAATTCCCTTTACTACCTTCAAGTCAATCTTTGCCTCCTTATGAACAATTAAAAACATATGACGAATATATGATTAAATTAATGGCTCGATTAGATAGGTTCCAACGCGAAGCTAGAGAAAACCTACGAATAGCTAAGGAAAAATCTAAAGCGCAATATGATCAGCACACTAGATTCATAAGATTCAAAGCCGGAGACATAATATTGTTGAAAAAGGGAATGAAAACCAAAAAGTTGGAAAATCTTTATGAAGGACCATATAAAATATTAGAGATCCTCAATGACAAAAATGTAAAAATACAAATAGGAAAACAAGAAAAAATTGTTTCTGTTGACAGAATAGTCTTATATAATGATAAAAGAGAGTGAAAGTAAAAAGGTAATTGATACACTCTCATTCTCACATAGAATATTTTATTTTTATTATTATTATTTTTTTTTTTTTTTTATATTAACCCACCCCCTTACTATTTACAGTACACTTACGCGCTAACACATATATATATATTCATACATACGCGCATAAATTCATACTCTGAGACCCAGAGATGGAATTCCCGAATCCTGGAAAACCTTCCAAGGGACTACCCGCCGAGGAAGTTATCAAATCTAACCGGGATGTGAAACTTGCTGAGTTGAGCTTGCTCAATATCAAAGGTTCATCCCGTAAAAGCCAAGAGGTTTCCATCAGGGAAAGAATAAACGAAGAACACCTCTGGAAACGTCAGAAGCGTGATGATAAACTAGGATGGGGAATTCCGGAAGAAGATAGGCGTTCTTCTTCTGGACATTTTCCGGAACCAATCTTTATCATCCACGACACCAACGACTTATCATTTAGTAAACCTAAAGATAAGGAAGACGACTCAGAAAAACCTTTAATATCACCATCTCTTTTCTTAGAAAATCGTAATCCCAGAAAATTGAATTTGAATAATGCTGAAGTAAAATTGGATGTTATGAGTGTAATCCCTACTGAGAAACCCTCAGAGGAGATTTCATTGATGAATCCAAAAACTGAAATGCGTGAAATCTCCACAAAATTGAGAAAAACTAGAGTCTGTGATAGGTTGATTTGGGACAACGGTACTATCAGGGGTATGGATGGTAGGTTGTTTTCCAATCTTGTTTGCGATCTTTCACACGAACTTGTCGATTTAACGTCACTACAAATGAAGGCAAATAAACATGACTTTGATTTTGGAGATTTTTGTACAGACTGCATATGTAAAAAAGATCCCAAAGAATGGAGATTCCGTAACAATACCTTACAAGTCGCTATCACTCGTGGCGAATTGATTGAACAAGAACTTTTCGTTGATGATAAAATTCCATCAGAAAACCCACAAGATAAAAACAATTCAAAGATAACGGATATTAAGTATTATAAAATTTGAGCAAAAAAAGGAATGTTTAATAATGAATTGAATGACCATTTCCATTGGAAACTTAACGGAATCAGAGGGATAGGAAGTGTAGAATTCAATAATTTGAAATGCAAAAACCAAGAACATGAGAATACCAATTTACAAAGAAAGGCCAGTAGATGTAGCATGGATCCCCGCGATTTCTGTGGAACCTGTGTAAAAACAGGAGATATGATAGAATGGAATTTTAGATGTCAAATTCTCGAAACCCTAGTTATTTCTTTCAGATACAAAGAACCCACGAATAATGATCACGTTCAAAAACACCTTAGTGCGGCCTCCACTAAAATCATAGAGTTCACAAAAAATACTCCAATCAATACAACCTTGAAGGGCAGAACCGTTTATTGTGATAAACTAATTTGGAAAAACAAAACTATCAAGGGAGTAGATGGCCGCTATTTCAATTCTTTAATCTGCACAGATCAAAGTCATAAGAACTGTACGAGAACGCAAAAGCACGCCTACCTCAATAACTTTGACACTCATGATTTTTGTCCTATATGCGTACACCAAAAAGATGGAATAGAATGGCGTTTTAGAAGATTTGCGTTGCAAGTCGCCATTGAGAGATCAAAAGATATTGCTGATGGCAAATTTATAGATGGAAATGAAGCCTCCGACAGACCCTTGATGTTACCACCCACATGTAAATTCAGAAACCCTTACACAGAAAACACTGGAGTTCCTGATGAGGTTGTAATCCAACCCACCAGAACCTTGAGTGAAAAACAAAAGAGAAAATCAAAACTATCTGCCGTTCAATTCAGAGATATTAACACAGTAACAAAAACATTGAGAAAGCCCTATACAAAAATTTCAACTAATAATTCATCAGCAATAATCCCTAAGGAAATTAATTTTTGTTCACACTGTGGTACTGATTTCCGAAAATTTCAACATAGTAGTAATAGAATGAATTTCTGCTTAAACTGCGGCAATAAGATACCTAGGTTGAGTTGAATATAGGAAAACACAGCATGGTACAAAACACAAGATTAACCTCTTCTGTATTAGAAAAACAGACCAGTTTTACTTGCGATATTCAAATTCAAATATATCAACATATTATACATCGATTTTAGTTCATAACAACTAATATTGTAAATTTTTTCACATTTCTTTGTACAAATTTTGAACCCAAACCCCCCCCCCCCCCAGACTCGAACATGGCACTGCAGACGATTCTGTGGCAACTTGCTATTATCTACATTGGACTATACCCAAGATCAACGGATGGACTGATAGCATATGATTGTGCAGCCCCTAACGCGAACATAACCACAATATCATTGAATAAAATTGGGGATTGTAACATCCCGGAACCAATAGTAAATGAAACTTCAACTTACATCCAACTATTGCAACTTATGGATTTTGGATCTGCACACGTGCAACTGTGCAAGGTGGAAATATTCCGAGAAATCCACCATTGCGGACTATTCTGGAGCTGTATCTAAAGGAATTGCAGAGTATATTCAAGAAACGACTAGGGACAGCTGTAAACGATTACAAGAAACCGGACGTTTAACTCTAGGATCTAGCACCATTGATGGAATCAAAACTAATGCTACTTCAACCTTCACTTTAACCTTGGCTGGAGAAATTACATCGGACGGAGATTGTGATGGGACCCAATATAGCGACCCATATGGAAGTTGGAATGACGTCGTCGTTCAGGGCTCAATCAAAATTACTTTAATGGACTATTTTGCCAAAACTGACGTCGAGAAAAACATACTATATCTTCAATCCGGAACACAATGCACGTTAAGCACTGGACACTGTATGGATATCACCGGAGGATACATGTATTGGGACGCCATACCCCATGAAATTTGCCAGTTCAGCCGATATGGAGTACTCTACGAGGGATATTCTACCAAATTACAGGATTTATCTCATCACTATCCGGAGACCATCTACACCGTAAAATCTGATGACATCACATTTGCTCTGACCGCAGAACGATCACAATCATTATGCGGATATCAGATAATCAAAACTCAACACCCCAAGCTCTCCATCCTGGAAGGAAGACGTGAAAGCTTTTTCTCACGCCCTAAACCCATGGAAACCCAAAATCTGGACTTATTTACATATGTAAAAATAGCAAATTTGTATACGTTGAGCAGTATATCCGGACCCAAATCAATGGACTATACAAAGACGTTATGCTGCAGAGATGTAAATTGGAAAGAGAAGTTCTTTTAAACGCACAAACCTTGGCTTTGATGAGACCAGAAGAATTTGCATTCAATTCCCAAAAAGGTCCTGGCTACACCGCAATCATCACCGGCGAAGTCATCAGGCTAATCAAATGCGTGCCTGTGGAAGTTAAAATTGCCTCTACTACACGATGCTACCAGGAAATACTAGTGAAAAAGGGTGAAAACAACTATTTTATGATGCCAAAAACACACATATTGAAAACACAAGGAACAGAAATTCCATGTAATAATCTGATCCCACCTATGTATGAAATAGAAGGAGTTTGGTATAAATTGTTACCATTTTTATCAGAAACTACCGAACCATACACCATGAAGCCTCTTACCACACCAACATGGATCTATAAAAGCCCTGGGAACTTGGCGAAACGAGGGATTTACACCGCAGAAGATATCGGAAGACTTAATAAATATATCATGTCGCCTTTCGATCAGCCATCGATTGTGAATAATATGATTCGTGCAGCAACTGGGGAACCAACAGAATTACGTGGAATAAGCTGGAGTTCAATATTGGACCAAGAAACGTTGGAATACATCGCCAATTCCACCTGGAATAAATTATGGATTGGGTTCAACACCTTTGGAACTTCCAGTGCAGGAATACTCGG
>JAFFJZ010000251.1:0-27224 GCA_018340375.1 Gonatopus flavifemur | reverse complement strand
TAGAAATTTTGGGAGTTTTTTCCTTTTTGTTTTTTCCCTTTTTAAAATTTTTTTTCACAAAACCCCTATGAATGAAGGTAACAATGTATTTGGACATGTAATCTCAAGTCAAGAACGTTGCTTGTGAATTTCTTCCCATAAAATAATTCCGATTGATAAATTGAAACGTGTGGGCTTCCTTTTATTCCTATGACTGACAATGTTACTGTAAGATCAGTTGACTCATGAAAAATCTACATAAATCAACTAAATGTTTGAGCACTAAAGTCCAACTGGCTGAGATGCGTTATCCAGTTGCCCCACATGGGTCCCATCTAGTACGTGGATGGTAAATGGGATGCCCAGACAAATTTCTACCAGGGTAGCTACACTGAGAATAAGGTACCCAGCTGCGGTAATTAAAATTCAGTTGTCCCAGCTAAATTTTAGCTGGTTCAGGTAAATGAAAGTTTATTTGTCTGAAATATGAATAAACATTTCGCCTTTCCTATCATTACGAAGTAACGGTTTTCAATACAGAGTTTTTTTTTCTTGTCACACTGAAAAAAGTTTGGTGCTTACTCTGTCATTTCAATGAGGCACAGCGATCGTACGTACGATTTGGTGCGGCTTCTGCGCCAAATTCTGGCTCAGATGTTAAACGTAATTGAAATTTTACGTACCTGCGTGCAACTCCTGCGCTGAATTTGGTGGACGAGCCGCGTGAGTACGTACGAACGCTGCGCGTCATTGAATTGACAGATTAAGCACCAAACTTTTCTCAGTGTAGCACTAAAGTAACAGACCAGTTTGCTGCGTCAGCGATACCTTTTTCTCTGTGTTCGCTCATAACCCGTACAGCACAACCACCGATCCTCCACCTAGGACTTCGGTGGACTGGAGGTGGAGAATTGGTGGAGAAATGGGAGCCGTGGAAATAAGGGAGAAATAAGGGAGAGTCTCCGTTGAGGCAACGGAGAGGCGACGGAGAAATGTCCGCCCCCTGTATTTCCAGTAAAACTTAAATCCGTGAATTCATACATTCAGATTTGGTTACGTAAATGCACCAATAAGAATTATATTGAAAATACAGGGGCGGACATTTCTCCGTCGCCCTCCGTTGCCTCAACGGAGACTCTCCCTTATTTCTCCCTTATTTCCACGGCTCCCATTTCTCCACCAATTCTCCACCTCCAGTCCACCGAAGTCCTAGGTGGAGGATCGGTGGTTGTGCTGTACGGGAATATATAAACCCACATAGCACCAATGTTCTTGCAGAGAAACAAGTCTTGAAGATACCTCTGAGAACTCTTATTCACACACAGAAAAATGGAACTCGAAAATATAATATGTTCTATCAAAATCTGAGACTTTTTCTTAATTCTTGAATAAGCCAGAAACTATGAGGTTTGGGGGATGGATTTTTAGATCGAAATACGGAAGATTACGATTGCTCTACAAAAAGTAACAAGTACGATCGAAATTTGAAACGCTGAACGTTGAATCTTATAAAGCGCAGAGTAAAATTTGGCTGTTCAGCATTTGCAATCGTGTTTGTTACCCCCCACTTCGTAATCGTAATCTTTCATATTTTGGAGCAAAAATTCATGAGTTCAACCTCACCGTTTGTGGTTTATAAAAAAAATTGAGAAAATGTCTCAGATTTTTATAAAAATTATTATATTTTTGAGTTTCATTCTTCTCCGTGTAGTACATTTCACAAACCCTCGTGTAAAGGAATTAAATTTAAAAAACCTTACCCTACAATTTCGAAAATACTGCACGCGTGTTGATAAGACTGACAGAACATTATTTCGATAATTCAAAAAGGTTATAACTACAATAAAATTGATGTAACGACATAAAACTGGAGCAAAAATATTTATCTTGTCACGAAATGTCTGATTTGCAATCACTTGTTCTGCAAAGGTCGAGATCTAAGTTGAGGGGTTCGAGAATGTCGGATAACTTGATGAAAATGGAGATGCATGCGATCGTTGCACTCTGCAATACAACCTGGGAAGGAGATGAATGTTTGAAACTAATTTTTGATGAATCATTGAATGGCATGGAATGGTAATGCTGGAAATCACTCACTCGATGAGAATATTGAGAACTGCTATTAACCTTTGGATGCATTCATGAAGGATAATCAATTTCACCATCCTGTTTGAACGGATTTCCACCATTATCTATTCTGATTGAAAGAGTTGTCTGATCTGTAAGTCATGAATGAGTATATAATTATACTTAATTCAAATCATTTGAATGCAATAAATATCTCCAGGCTCCAGATGTCATTATTATATGTTTAGATGTCCATGAGTAAACATTTGAGATTTCTTAAATCCTCCTTACATCTGAGATATGAGCAGATGGCTGAGAAGATTTGAGATCTAAAGTTATGTCAAAAGTGCTGATCAGGAGATCTCATGTGAGGGATACTGATTCTTGAATAAGAACTGATTCTCTTTCTGTGGCTGGGGTTATAATCTGATTCTCAATTTACAAGGCTATATACTGAAATGTAGAAAATCTCTTAATGATATTTTATAGAGATCTATAAAACCAAGACTTTCCTATAAAAAGGGAATCGAGCATTACCATGCAGAAACCCGAGTCATGAATTGGAAACTTGATTTCAACCATTCAAAGACTGATCTTACCCTTTGAACAGTATGAGATGAGGATTACTGAGAACCTGTTTTGATCTGCACACGCAACGGAATACGCATTCTGCCAGGCCAAATTTTGAAACCTGATATAGACTTATTTTTTCTCTGTCTCTTATGTACATTTTAATTGGCTTGAATTTTAGATCTATTAGAGGGATACAGCATGAGATACTTACAAATCTAATTTTGTAATTATTAAAAATAATGATATATTAAACCTGATAGTAATTGTAGATTTGTGGAAATTTCTTTTGTTCAAAATGGAAAACGATAACTCTTTCTCTCTTTGATGTGATTTCTAAATCATAATTTCACACAACAAGCAGGGAAATCATTGTTTTTATAAGATTTTAGCAAGGTAATATATACTATAATCTAGGCATCTGATGATTCAATGGATATTGCATTATTTTATAATATGTAAAATTAGATTCAGCTACAGTATGTTGCTGGTGCATTTTCTGAATAGAAATTTTACGAACAAATGATACGACACATTATTATTACATTAACACTATTATTATTTACACATACATATACATACATATTATTATTATTATAGCCCTGTAAAATATGATGGAATGAAATTGGTTATAATCTGAATATATTATTAATACTAACTAAAGAGTAGCCTGAAATATCATAAAATTTGAATGGATATCAAATTGAACATGAAAAATTGAATGGATATGGTATATATACAAGCTTATTATTCTAAATAAATTTCAAACATCTTATTTTCGGTCGGTGCCGAATCAACGAAAAGAATTTACTAGTTGTATGAAGCGGTTAATTGGTTGGAGCATGAATTAGCTATGCAGATCATTGATTAAATTAAACGAAAGAATTTTATGTTAATCATTCATCACCCCGTTTAGTCATAGTAGACATGTAATCTACCACCCCAATAAAATTATTAATGATCTTCCTAATCGACGTGGTACAATCAAACGGCTCTAAACGTCTGTAGAGAATGAAAATCGGTTTTGTTGTTATCATGTAAACATAACTATGTTTCAGAACTGTTAAACAGTAACATTGAAGGAAATTAGTTTACGTGGCTAAAAGAGCAAATCAATGTTTTTTACTTTCGTTTGACTAATCGATCTATGACTAATTTCATCATACGCAACAAATGACAACTCAGTTTCATGCAAATTTTTCGTTGATTTGGTTTTCGCTGATTCGGCACTCGACTTCTTTATTTTCCTGCGAAATCATCTGATTTACTTCACGAGTACTTTCCCAGGTCCCCATGTTATGGAATCGATGATATCATTATTCCTGAAATTATCAAAGTCCCAATGAGGATTAAACTGGCGTTATGTTCATTTAGAAAGTCATTTGAATCAAAATTATATTGATTAATTAATACTCAACCTATCAATCCATAAAATGATAAAATACATCAATCATTATACCTTCATTGGCAAACCAGGTTAGAACTGAGCACTGTTAGTAACCAGGTTTAGTTATGCTGAGCAGGTGACTCTCTATAATTTTTCAAATCTAACAGCAAGGATTGAGATCAGGTTGCAATTCAACTGAGCATGTGACATGACAGAAAACAATATCAGGTCTGGAAGAGGAATAAAATCAGGTTGAACTGAACTAAACTAGTCAGTTACATAGGGGAAGTTAAGTGAGACAGATCAAGATCAACTTCAATTCTTCGACTCGGAAATCTTTGCAGTGATATCTCAAGAAATGGAACGCTTTATTGAGCAAAGTTACAGAGCCACAATAAGTAATTCTTCATTCCATGTCGTTGATTGTAGCTTAATTGGGGAAACGTTTAGAAAAAATAGTCGAATTGTTTTTACGGAAACTAGCAAAAACGCTGAACTTAGTTTTGGTGTGTTATGTTCCAGAGGATATAATTTGAATCTGAGGAGGAACATCGAAGAGGGGAAAATACTGCAAGTCCAGGAAGAGTGAGGATTCCACTCCTGCAAGAGTGACTTTCACCTAGTTAGGAAAGAAATTCCACCCAGCAGAGGGCAGTTTTAACTCAAGCCGAAAGAGTGAAATTCTGGCGAAGAAAGGAAATTCACCTATGTAGGAAAGTCTGCACTTTAGGAGTGTGGAATCTCACTATTGTAGGACTTGCAGCATTTTCTACTCTCAGGAATGAAACTCATCAAGAGCATTCAGAAGATCCTGATCGTTTAAAATGTTAAAAGGGAAAATTCACACTGGGAGAAATGATTCGCTGAAAAAATATCTTTGTTTTTATTGTTCTGGCATCGCTTCGTAATGTTCCAAACGCAGATTAAAAATCACATTGTTGCAATGTGTTGTGAGATCAATTGCTCAGGGGGGGGATTAGCTTTCTCAGACTCAGGAAAGGTATACGAAAACTTCCCACATAGGACGATACTTTCCTCACTCACCGTGTACCTTAAAGAAACAAAACAACAGAATGAGATCGAAGAAATTTCACAAGACGGTGATATTTTGCCCCAATGTAGTCTGTCAATATTTAGATTTCTAAAGAAAAATCTTCAATAAAGTTAACAACCAATATCTGTGTAGCGTTCTCGTGGATTCATTTCATTTATAGTTATCTTGATGGGATCGAATTTTTGCGCTCCCATTCAGTGGATATAAAATTTAACTTGCATATCACTGTTACATAAGAAACGTCCTATTACGTGAAAATGACATTCAAGTCTCAAGTTGCGTCCATCGGACGCCGACAATCAGGAAAGGAACACGGTTTTAAGGGAATCAAGACAACTGCGATAGATTCAACATTATGAGTATTTTAAATTCGATCTTCGTGAGATCATGTAATGTAATTATAATCCTTCAAAATTAATATACATTTATTTATCTTCTGTCAAAATATAGACTCACCTTATCCATATTCACTAAGTAAGTAAAATATTTAATTGAACAGACTATCACAGTTGCCAGTATCGAAAGTGCATCGATGAAAATATCTTCTTCGCCGTGCGTCAGAAAAGTCTGGCAATCTGAAATTTTATCCATTCCAAACTCCTTTATATAACTCATACGAGTGATATAATATTTTATTCTTCGAATTGTAATTATAAACCCCCCGCTAATGAATCTCGAGACAATTCAAAATTCCCATATACTCGTATGAAATATAATTTCTTTTGTACAGATATGAAATATGGAAAATAATATTTCTTACGTGACCAAATGCAGAAATCATTAGGATAATACTGATACCAATGGTCCGCCTTCGAATGGTATTCGTATCTAAGAATGGCCATTGTCCTTATCGCGATAAAAGATGCGCAAGCGTCTTATAATATCTTTGATCAAAGAAATTTTTCATTTGGCACGGAATTCGGATGTTCTCATAAGTCTGTCCCCTTTGAGACTGCAGCTCGAATTGTTTGATATTCCTTTACATGACTTATCGATTTTCTCACCGTTCAAACTGGCCTCCCATAGGGAACTTTAGAATTTACATATTCAACGATACGAAATATCTTCGTGAGACCTCATGCAAATTTTTCCACCCAAAGACTTGATTTTATACCATACAAGAAGTGGCTCCCAACAATTTCACCATATGGTTTATATTTTCCATAATTCCCGAGGGTGAGCACCATGAACATGTATTCTCAATTTCAATTTTCGGTAAATTATATACCTTCCTCAATAAAACCGACCATATTCCAAGGGTTGTTCTCACGCCTTGTGTGTGTACGCTTTGTACTTTTACTCAGCTATAGATCTCAAACGAGCATCCTCGAATACTCCTCATGCTGCTGATAGTTGTCGTGATGCTTCTCAAGTGCGACTTCCCAAGTAGCACGTGGGAATATACTATGAATGTTCTGTGAATATTCGAAGTATATTCTATGCACATTCCAATGAGATCGTTTTATAGATACTATGCACATTCATCGAACGTGTATGTAATCGAATATACGATGGTACGTCAATCGGAACGTCGATTGGAATGAATATCGTACATTTCCGAATGTACTATGTACGTACTTCAAGTATAGCTAAAAACAGTTCAGCCGAATATTCTATGAACGTTCACTATATGTTCTTTTCGTATTCATTCGCAATATTCTATGAACGTTTCTGTTTCTATATATACTTTCCTTTTGGAACTTCTGTTGCCGTTGCTATGCAGCTTGTCTTCTCATATCATTTGTTACTTGGATAAATGGTGTGTAAAGTAATGCTCTTCATTGTCAAAGATATGTTTACAAAGACTGCTCCTAAGGTGCACGACAATTGATTCAAATTTGCTTTTATTGTTTATTTATTCTGTCACTTTCTGGAGAAGTTACAATGAATTCTTAGCAGAAACAAAGTCAGACCCGCGTTCAAGTGGAAATGAAACGAAATAGACAAATTCACTGCACAGGATATAAAATGTACTCAAAAATTTATTGAAAAATAATAAATTGTTTTCACTTGTTTGAGAATTTGTATCCAACGTAACATCAGTCGATTTCGTGTAAGTAAGTGGAATGTTTTTTCGAGAATATAAGAAAATCAAGTACAATCTTCTTCTTTTCCTCTCCTTGAGATGCTTTGGTTTTTGCTATTCAATCAAACTTTTATTGGATATTGTAGTTTTGTATTCACTTTGTGTGAATTTCACGCATGAAATGTACCATTTTACTATATCGAAGAGAACACCGTGAAGCAAGATGTGATCTTTTTTCAACCTTGAAATAAATGTTCACGGGTATTCATCGTTGCTTTGAGGTCGAAAAAGAGTGATTGTATTCGAACTATCATATTATTTCCTTATCCATGTGATATTGTTGATCCTTGAAGGATTCCAAAGATATTTGAATTTTTGTTACTCTGCATATGTGAAATGAGAAAGGTTGATGGCTACCAACAGTCAGAATACAGGGTTCGAAACATCCATGGGACATCAATATAATCAACTTTCAGATACTCAAAGGAGCTTCATACCATTGACCGTTGTATCTAGAAAGTTTCAATGATTTCATTCTCGTGAATTCGTGCACCCTATTAGAAAGAATTCCAATAGAAATCGATAGGTGTAATTTTATCAGGATCAATGGTTTCTATCGGTTTTCGTGTCGTTTTGTCACAGTGCTATGAGTTTCCATTGGATTCTATGGTTTTATTGGTACAATCAGGTAAACCTCATGAATAACGATGAGAGAAATAAATTCATATTGAAAACCATGTTGTTTTGTCACAGGATCCACGAAATCTATTGGAAATATATTGGAATTTTCAACAGAGTATTCATTTGCTTTTAGATATTTGACATTTTCATGTGTAGGAGTTATTTATACAATGTCCAAAAAATATCTCTCACTTGAATTATTACTTGTATATAAATGACATACCCACTGGGAAAGATTTATTGTATATAATTCATCCATGATTCTTTCTAGAAAAATAATTTCATATTTTTAGAATAATTTGTATGAAAATTGTATATAAGTTTCTGTATCATTATTTTTCAAATAGGATTTTGTGTAATTTGTATATATTTTGTACAGGAGAAACACTTTGTTGTAATTCTTCCTCACAGCCTAAATTTTGTAAAATCTTCTAGAATCAGTCGAAAAATTTAGGTTTCTTCAATGGAAACATCAATTGAAATCTTGCAGATTTAATTTAAAACTGAACAATCCATGTGGAAATGAGAAACACGGGCCACTACTGGCTCAGTACTGGTGCCAGAGTTGCCAGTACTGGCAAATCAAACTTACAGTACGGGAATGATTGCATCGACAGTACTGGCAAGTAGTCAAAGTGATCATCATGCCACGAAGAGGCCAGTATGATAATATTTACAACTGTATCAGTACTGGCATTATATACTTAGGCTGTGGTGGACCTCTGGCATTCCAAAGGCAGTTGTTTCGCCAGTACTGGGTGTAAGTTATGCCATTCTGGCCCGGTTGTGTGCCGTGAAATGGAACATGGGCCAGTGCTGAGCTCATTACTGTTATCCAAAGTTGCCAATACTGGCAAATCTAAACTTACCAGTACAGGGCCAGTTGAATCGACGATACTGGCAAGTAGTCAAAATGATAACATCATTTTACGCAAGAACCAGTAGAACGTTTAACAGCGTCGGTACCGATTTTAATGTGAGCCGACTATGGCGGAACTCTGACATGACAACAGAACCAATTGTTCTGCCATACCTGGATGAAGTGGTAGAGAGTCAAAGATGATACATCCTATGCAGGAACTCAGACCCGACCCAGTACTGGCACAGTACTAGTAATTAAGATCCCAGGTTATATTTCAAGTAAAAAAAAATGAAGTGAATTTGGAACTTTCAAACTTTGTGAATCTATTTTTCTCATCACCGTTATCTGAGAAGACGCTTTGAAGTGGTTGAGTGAAAGTTCACTGGGCAAAGGATTGAACCAGGACCTGCGGAGTGAAACAGAGTCTATCACATCAGCTAATCTCCGAGTTGAGAACGGGCCACTTAAATTCTGATTTATTGTACTAATTCCCTTGAAGTCACACAATTTACCATAGACTCCGGCATGATGAAACAAGATTCTACCAATACTGGCTCATTGTTCTCTATCAGACGTATTGAATGATCATGCAACTCTGTCTTCATACTGGCGCGACTCCAGCTCACTACAAAAATTAAGTTGCCAGATCGTGATTTTTAATGTGAATCGACTACCGATTCCGTAGTCAACCCAAGTCCACAATGTACCATGTCGTCTATCAGACATATTGAATCATAATACCAACTCTGGCTCAGTATGGCGCGACTCGGCTGACCTGACTTGGACGTGTTGCCAGATCATAATTTCAGCAGTCCAGCCAGAGTCATATCATTACTGGCACATTGCTGTCTAACACACATATAGTATGATAATACCAACTCTAGCTCCAGTACCGGCGTGACTACCGATTTTGTAATCAGCTAGAGTCATATCATTACTAGAACATTGCCGTCTGTTGTACATATGGAATGATAATACCGACTCTGGCTGAATACTGGCGTGATACCGTTTCTCTATATCCTGGGTATTGTCAGACGAGTATTCGTCGATCTGACCCTATGCAATCTGTCCGCGAGCCAATACCGTCTGAAATCTTGCGAATGTTCGGCGACGGTTGAAAAAGCAGTAATGATTCTGAACAGACACAGTTGTTTTGTACCGAAAACTTGTAAAGCATTCTGGCAAATCGTACAGAAGTTCACGTGAAGTAGAATCGTTTTAATTCATACTCACCAGATTCTCTCGGAACTGATGACAATGATCTATGATTATTTGACCTGCGTGCATAGGAATGAGAATTGTAATTGCCACACCTATCATATACACCGCGAATCTATTAACCTCTTTATCTTCAAATGATTTTATTTATCTGCAAATGGATCAATGCAGTCATTGTAGGATTATCGTTTATAGTACTGCTGTTTTACTGCGTACTTTCATCAATATGAAGCTGGCCATGGGTAAACCGTTGAGCAGTTGTAATAAGTATGACAGCCAGTACGTGGATTCGATAAACAACAAATCTGAAAATTAAATAATTCGATAAAGAGATAAAGAGCGAATTTATTCTTTTTGAACTTTTCAGGATTATGAAATCATGTCAAATGCATTTCGGTGAATACAGCGAGCGTAGAATCTGGGATATGAAATTCAGATGAAACGAGAGTCGACCTTCATACAGTCATTGATCACATCCTGGAAAAGAAACGATGAAATCGATTGTCCGGTTAAAACTGTATGGAAGCAAATGGTACAGATGGACCTGAATCAGGACGAATATTTGTTTCACTATCCTCGTTTTCGGAATTTGGGTATATGTTGGCAATGATTTCCCTCCGGAACGCTCAAATCGATTGGATCTGATCGGATCTGATCAATTCTGGCGAAATACGGATCTGATTAGGGGGGATAGGCAATGTTTGACCGTATCGATATTTTTATACAATTGTATAAAGTTTTGATCTATATTTCGTAAAATTCAATGTAAACTTGCGAAATTTTCCTATAAAAAATATCGATACTGTCAAAATATCGCCTATCTCTGGTCCAGATCCAAAAATTAAATCCAGTTGGATTCGATCAGATCCAATAATTTGTTCTCGCGCTGTAACAAGCTATTCTTTTACAACTAGCTCCAGCGCCTCCTGACTCTGTTGTTTCAGTAACGGATAGGTTTGGAGAAGACACAATATAATCCTTTTGTATTAAATTCCATTAAACCAGACGTCTGATTTTGCATTTTTACAGGCCAGATTCCACTCACAGAATGTGATTATCAGAACGGATATTTACAACTGAGACCATAAATATTATCGATTCATTGTAAATCGACCAGGGCAATCAATTTTATACCGTTAAGCTGTTTGCAACAGAAAAGCTTTTCCGTGTAGAAAAACTTTCAGGTTCTTCATAATGTATGTAAATTCTATACAAACCTGCATAATTTTGAGAATTTTTTCATTTTGGATTGTAACAAATCTCACAATGTTAACAGCACTTTAATAAATTATAAAATACAAAATGAGATTTGATTGTCAAACATTCATACTGTATGCTTCTCTGGCATTCTCACACTCGATCAGATCATGTGAAAGATCCACTTGTTGCTGAAGAACGATTTCTCTGTTACAGATTCTTGTGCGTAAGGCATATTTTCCATTCGATGCCTGTGAAAAAGATGCAAATAAATTTTAGCCCTATGTATTGAAAAAGAACTATTCGAAAATCTTACCCTATAATTTCGAAAACACCACGCGTGTTGGATGAAAGCCATGAAATAACTTCTGATGTGACCAAGGCGTTACTAACAACTACAATTTAAATATACACGACACAAAATGGGTAAAGTATTTTCTCTTCGTCTACAAAATGCTCGATCTGTACCACTTGTTTCAATGGACGTGTCGTTCAGAGGCATCAAGAATATCAAAGGACTGGATGAGAATGGCGATAGGCAGAATATTGAACTGCCGTAGCAGTAACCTGTAGGAAATATACTTGGTAACATGGATTTGGGAATGAATTGCTGCAAAAGAAGTTCGTTATAAGCGACGTATCCTTAGGATTATGTACGAATTCAATAAGTACTTATCATTTACTTTTAGTTAGTTTGTTCTCTTTTTGTTGCTTCAGCATAGTCAGTAGAACATTTTCCTGATCTGGAGTTAACTTTTTGATCATTTTTTCAGACCTCGTGAGAAAAAGCATTTAAGGAATTTTTCAGAATCGACATTAAATTTTCTACGTATCATTAAGAGAAAATGATGAATGTTTGGAATATTGAAGGAAAAATCTTCACTAGGAGGTAATGTAGGGGGCAAAATTCAACAGATCACGAATAAAGTTTCAGTCAAATAGAAGATCCCCAGTGGGAAAATAACGTTTGCTAAGCACAAAATGTTTACTGTACTAAAACGTGTTGCTGTAAAAAAAATCGATAAATTACCGAGAGAGATTCCTCGGTAATTGAAAAGCGCAAATCATCCCAAAAAATCCCGGAAAGTTACCGACAAATTACGACAAAAAATGAAGTGAATATACTGGAGTTACTTCTGTGAATTTCTACCGAAAAACGCGATAAATTTGCAAATATTTAGGAATTTTCACCGCACTGCTTGATCAGGTTAATTGCTTTTCGAGCAAATTTCGATAAATTCACCGAAATTACTCTCTACAGTGTACACATGGCAATGGTCAGCACCAATTGAGACTTCCTCCAGCAAAGTGCGATCAACGTTCCTAAAATGTACAAGCCCTATTTGATAAATCTGCCTGCAAGATTCAGTTGCTAACTCAAAGCTTTTTACTGCGAAAACACTTTACGCATCATCTTTCGTATACTACAGATTTTGCATGAGGAACCTCGTGTATGCGCTTCAAAGCGTCAAGATCACGCTTTTAAAGGCTTTTTACACTCTTTTAGACAACAATCTTGCACGCTTCATTTCCACACAGAAATCGTTCATCACGTATTGAGGAATTGGGAAATTCATTAAGAAAATCAGTTAATCCTCACAAATACTAATCCTTACTCCACAATCTCTAAAAACATCCTTGTCAGACTATAAATTCTCAGCTAAATCAATACTAATAAAACCAATACCCCTACACCAATTGGTCTTTAGAAAAAACAGTTTATGAAAAGTATATGTTTCAAAACAGTTTCCTCGCTAAAAGAACATCCGGATAAGAAGTATATTAAACTTCCCTCAAACAGTATTCTTTAATTAAACTTGAATTATAAAAGCCTCTGCTGACAAATAACTCTGTGAATCCTCATTTGACGAATGGGACAATGAATAGGATTTCAAAGAAAATTCAATGATATTCGATTAAGAAATTCAACCATTCGAGAACTTTTTTAGGAAGAAAAATTTTTCATTGTAAAAATTTACTATGAGAATTTCAATAAACGAGAGAGACCAAAGTAAAAGTTTTCAAAGGAATTACTGCGCAGCTCGTAAGGAAATGAATGAAATTTCAAACAGTCGAGAGTGATGATTTTCTATAAGTTTCACAGAATGAAAGTAATATTCAAGAAAATTCCTGCTTGTCCCTCGATCCCACCTGAGAATTTAACGAGTAAATTTTTCAAATAAAATTCTTACCAGTGTAATAATGGATTGAATAGAATATTTCTACCTGGGACATCAAACTCAATTCAAGCTATTTTATATTTTTCTTGACAGTTGTTTTGAAGACCACTTATTCGACAGAGCTTATTTTCCCATTAAATTTTATCTGAAGAAAATCATGTTGAGTCGACAAGAATTTTATAAACCTCCTTCTACCTGCCGATTGTCGAACAAATGTCCTGTTGAATGTCTTTCTCAAAGGGACCATTCACTGTTGGGAGATTTTTCAGGATCTTTTTTCAGCGTAAAGGGGATATCTTTTTCACGGATTATATAGAAGAGCGATGCTGTATTTCAAGGGACCAACTCACTAGAGAATTTTTTCCCAACAGAATATTCTTGATTGGAGATTAGTTTTCAGGACCTTTTGACCATGAGATCATAAATATAGTTTAGAGATCCAACTGATCAAATCGCCGAACAGACAGATGCGAAGGTAGGAAATAAAACTATTATGGAATCATATCCATCTGCTTGGATATACCAATCAGAATATTTCTAAATTTCTCAATCTTTTACGAATCAACGAATCATCATTTCTTTACCAAATATAGCATAGTACTTACTCATGCAAAATGCTGTGAAACTTCTGATCTTCTTTGCACCATGTTATACCATATGCTGATCACCTCATCATCTCATACAAAAATCTGCCAATCATAATTTATATGAATCAACAAGCGCCTTATCACAGTAACACATAACATGTAGAGCGATCCTGTAATGCGAATTAAGGATTTCATTATCTGAGAAACTTTTAACGATACAAAGTACAAATTCTCTTTAGAGACCCTAGCTATGTGCATAATCATTCAGTTCCAAACTAAGACAATGATCCTGCTATCTGTATAGCGAATTGACCCAGCGTTGGACCGATAAATCATACACACTATAGAAGAATTCTGTAGAATGATGTAGAAATTTTATAGAAACCCAGAGAGATGGAGTAGTTTTGGATGTTTACCGATGTAGCGTGAATCCATGACAAAAACTCATATCAAATGTCTCCCAGAATGATGAAATTCATCCTGATAAAAAAGATGAGTGAACTCAACTGTAGAAACAGTTGGATGCGTTCAAATACCACTTCTGATCAAAAATGCCAGATTTCTTAATGGAAGCGAGGAAACAGTTGAATTATTCATCGATATTATGTGTTTCAGCTTCGGTAATCCGTTGCGAGAAGCAATACACATATTCCAACGCTTCTTCCCATCTCTTAAAACATTTTGCACTTAGAGCCCAATTTCAGGTCATCGCAACTTGATTTCCTTACACCGAATTGTGCTTTATTGCCTCAATCGTCTCAAAACGCTTTCCGCATGAAGTGGTAACTTGCAGTCGTAGGAATAGGAAAAAATCTGAGGAGCCATATCAGGTGAGATACGGGCTTGAGGAACGAATATGAACATTGTTTTCAGTCAAGATAATCGTGTAGCTGCAAGATGAGATATGTGTGCCAGTGCGTTATCGTGATGAAAGAAACCACGAGTTATCTCTCCACAATTCTGGTCTCTTGCGACCCAGAATGTTCTTCCCCTCAAACGCTGTAATACGCTCCCGGCAATCAAAGAAAAGAGTCAACAAAACCTTGATTTTAGACCGATTCTGTCGATGTTTTTTAGGTTTTGACTCGTCTGAAAAGCGCCATTCCGATGATTGCTGGTTAGTTTCGATATCATATTCATAGACCCATGCTTCGTGCTGCAGTAATGATGCCTTCGATAACTTGTTTGGCCCAAAGAAAGCATTTCTTTAGCAACATCAATGCGATGCCATTTCTGCAACAAATTCAACACTCTCGGCTTTCAAGCCGTGCTTCAAGCTCGTCATCATATGGCCTTTGAAATATTGTGCATAACGTTTACTGCACCATTCGATCAGAACGAGACACAAGGTCAAAGTCTCATATCTCCTAATGCTCTCACTGACGATTTGCGAGGACGATTCTTTTACCCCCAATTTGTATCTGATATTTTCGTCAGTGATACTGGTGGATGGACGACGGAACGGAGGCAAATCATCAACCCTGATACCGACCTGCTTTGAACTCTTTGTACCACTCCATTACCTTGTGGCTCGACATCTGTCGAGTCCCCGTAGGTTTCTGTTAACTTATCTTCGCGCTTCCGCACGGTGAAATTTTATTTAGAAACCTTACAATATTTTAGACAAACTCTTTGCTCAACCAAATTCGACATTTGCAGAGATTCGCCAGAACACGACAAGAGGCACTGACTCGTTTTTTAAGGCCCAAGCACGCACTAACTTCTGACTGAATAGAGGGTGCAAACAGACATTTGAGCACTAAATAACAGATGAAATAACATGGAAAACAAAAGGATTCCGACAATATCTCACGCGCGGTTTGTTTGAATAGAAATTCCGGATTGTACTTTTTTATCAGGAAGGTACAATCCTTTATCAACTCAATTTGAATGGCAATAAGTAATGCAAGAACTTCTCAACATATGCTATGATACAGTACAGAGAATGTGAGAAAGAATGCTGCAAATGGGACTTTTTTGGATAAATTCGTCAAGAATTCTATTGCAGGTGTATAGCACATAATTGTCAAAACAATCTCATTTGGAAGTTCAAGCGTGGTCGTAGGATTTTCCAAACACGTTCTGCATCCTTATACCGCCTGTATTATTTGCTTGGGAAGAGTTCATTCAAGTACACGTAGTTGAGTCAACTTCTAAATCTAATTCAGCTGGAAAAAAGCATTGCATTCAAACGTATCAACTGTCGCACATAATTAAGTCCACTATTCTTCTTCCTCAGTATGTTTGCAGAAGCTTAAATTCCTGCAGTAAAGTATAATGTATCGTTCTCAAGTCCTCAAACTGGAATAGCTCACATATCCATATTCAAAAACACGTGAAATATTTCACTGTGCACACCAACAGAGTTCAACTATCGTAATTTCATCGATGAAAATTTCTTGTACCTCGTCTACCGTGAAGAATCTGGCAATCTGAGAATTTGTTACTGTCTTTCTATACCTATTCAATAACTAACTAATAATAAATTCTAACATAAGAGATTGTTGAGATATTTGGGATCAAAATTTATTGAAAAACTCTCACGTGGAGAAATAGAGCAACGAACAGTACTACACTAATAACGATAGTACGACGTCAGATGTCACTGGGTTCCTGAAAAGGCCATTGTCAATCGCGGATAGAAGATTCTTTTGAATGCAGTAATACTCCGTGTAAACAAATTCGTCCATTCTATTGAAACAGTCAGCACGCTTTTGAAGCACAAATTTTATTGTGTATTGTCCTCAGTCCTGTTTACTTTTATTACAGTTTTCCACATCTCCTATGGGGTAGCCGCAAGTTATAATTTCGAATATTTGTTCAAAACCCCTTGTGAGATAGTAGAAAATTTCAGTTTTCACTTCATAAATCTCTTGAGGAATTGGGAAAATAAAAGACAGAACAGATACGTACGTGAATTGATAGTCTCTGAAGAATATGTATAGGGGAAAGTGGAAATTCTCTCGATTTGTATGAGACTCATTTCATACCTCGAGGTATAGAGGTGGCTATTGATCAGAGTATACTTTGTACGATTTTTAAATTCAACTGCTACGCTTCCAAGACGATTCGCAAAGTCAGTCTCAACTTTACTTTCAACAAATCGTACTTGCATTCTCCTGCGAGATTCTTCAGTGACACCCCGACAGTGCAGGTTCTTTCACGATTTTAAATCCGAATATCTACTTGGTAATATGCAAGTAACAAAATGAACAGTTTACAAATATTTTAACAGCTTTGACGGAGCATTTTTTCAAATGTATTTAAAATAAAAAAGTGGAGTTTAGTTTATTGAAACTCAGTATCCGTTTCAATTTTGATTGTTGTATTTGTAATGAAATTTCAGGACAAGAAGAATTGTGGGAGAATATTTTATTTCTTCTTTATTCTTCATCAAAGCTAATACGTACGACCTGATATTCAACTTGAGTGGTCAACTAACGACTCAACCCATGGTCAAATTTTGAGAGAGGAATAGGAAAATGTGGGAAAAGGTATGAAAAAACTGGGAAAATTTTGCGAAAACAGGGAACCTTTTTAAAGGAGAAGACTTTTGAAGGTGAGAAATAAATGAAGCCATTTTGATTTTTTTGTATTGTTCTAACAGTGTTCTATTGAAAAAATCAGTACAAAACTTACCAGTATTATTTTTCAAACGGAATTTCACATTACATGGTTTTCGTTTAAATTCAATATCAACTTTGTTATCAGATTTCATAATATTCTCAAAAATAACTATGAATATATATATTTTTATATTGCACAAAAGTTTCTAGTGGATATACAGATTTCTCCTCTGAGAAAAAGCTTTATTGACACCCTTCCTCACCTAACGTCCATTCCAATGGACATAGAATTTAAACCAAATTATCAAATCCGTTCCACAAATCAGCGCAGTTTTAGGCCCATGATATCATCAAGATAAAGATGTCAATTGATGATAAGAAAATTATTCAAAATCATATTTCCAGTATGGTATGTTTTGAAACGGAACTACTGTGATGACAATTTCGAAATTTTTGATACTGCAATTTCAATTACTTGAATGAATTTTACTTACCCCACATGATGCAGTTTGAATATTCAAAAAAATATGTTCAACTTCAACGATGTTTGTAGTATCAAGAAGTTTTTCATATTCTAAAGTATTTTAATACACAGCTATATTATGCAACAACATCATGTGTCATTACAATGGACGCTGGGTACCTATTAGCAAAATTCATCTACAAGGCATCAAGTGGACATTCAAAAGAAAGAATACTACACTGAAAAAGGCTGCCAAATATATTCTTAAAACACGACTAATCAGATATTCAATAACACTCATAAAATAATTGATGACAATTATTACATTTCATATACGTGTTCATAATTATTACTCAAGTATTTTATGAATTTATGAATATCAGTGATATTTGTTCAATGTTATCAGATATTTGATTGGTCATATTTAAGAATATATATTTGATAACTATTACATTCGGTGGATTTAATCCGTGCCCTGCAAATGTCATCAACAGGGTGCACAATTAAATCCCGATTATAACTCATCATATTGAATTTGAAACTTTTGAACGATCTCGTCGATCTACATGAATCATTCCTCAAGTGTTCAGGGTTGAAATTCAATTTTTATCAAAATTTGTGAATTATGGCATAGTTTTCCACAACTCATCAAAGTAACAGGAACAGATTAAATCCACCCACTGCACGAATCCTTTCTTTCAGTGAAAATGAACGAAAATTAAGATGAAGAAAATTCTCACGGTGGCCG
Organism: Gonatopus flavifemur; assembly: GCA_018340375.1. NCBI lineage: Eukaryota > Metazoa > Arthropoda > Insecta > Hymenoptera > Dryinidae > Gonatopus > Gonatopus flavifemur. The sequence continues at coordinate 8,639 of JAFFJZ010000251.1, read as the reverse complement.
ACGTATAAAAATGACTAGAAATTAATAATCATTCTCCGATGGATTTCAAGATAAAATCCGTTACAAGAGGGTTTTAAATCTCTTATCACATTGGAGTTTTAGTGGTATCACTGCAGGATGTCAGCCCGGAGAATTCTAATGGAATCAATCAGTCATAAAATCAGGTTGAACAGAATGATCGATGAAACGAATGGGAAATTCCCGAACTGGACACCCTGCACTGATACTACTTTGCATGTGGCGCCGATATGCTACGTAGGTTGGAGTTGAAAATAGAAAAAATATAAGCTGATACTCTGTCTTGTTTCTAAACACTCAACAACAGCCTGTATTTATAATTAATGAATGTTTCTTTTGGAAAATTACTCATTTCGTTGAAATTCTTTGTAATTTTCTTTTGATATGAATTGAATCATTGAAATTTAATGGAGATTTATTACGGACAATGATATACAAATATTTTAATTTTCCTGGTATATTCTAGTCATAGACACCCTGTGTCCATTGGAATGGACATATCAGTCATTTTAATCTGAAAGTGAAAATTCAAAGTTCAAACTGGGAGCTATGGAAACTATTGCCTATTGAAAATAATTTTTTTATCATCATCAGAATTGAGCCAGGTCAGAAGGTTAAGAAATTATTTTTGCGTATGGTGGAATAAATATTGATTTGAATCAAATACATTCCGATAACACAGGCCTGCGAGTTTTCCCCCTTGGAACTGGTGACCATTTTCCGAAGTAATTTGCTGCGTAGAATCCGAATCGGAGCCAGAATTTGGCTATCACGTCAGGATTTTGAGATATCTGAGGGTAAATACGCGAAAATGCGGTTTCGCTACTTTGAGGGTTATGTACAGGACGCATAAAATTTTTTGATCTTTTCTCTCAACTTCATCAATTTGCACTACTCTTCCCGTTCAAAATGAGCTATTGAACGTTCATGTACGATTTTTCTCGCAAAGTTACGACCATTCTAAGTTGTGTAATATGTCCCAACAACAGAATGAGTATTCGCATTTATTACACTGATCGACAATGAAATTCTCCTTCAAATGAAATTCTCTTTTCTGAAGTAATTTTCTGCTTAGAATCCAAATCCGGAGTCAGGATTGGGCCATCGCGTAAGCATTTCAAGATATTTAAGATTAGGTCCACGAAAATGGGTTTTGATTACTTTGGAATTCATGTACTGAGTGCACAATTTTTTTAGTCTTTTCTTCTAATTGCATCATCAGTACTACTCTTACTCTTCAAGATAAGCTATTAATCCAGTGACCTACAATTTCTCCTTGCAGAGTTACGAGTATTCCAAGTTGTGAAATATATCCCCAAGATTATAATATTTCTAGGATCTCCTGAGGGTGCTGCCAGGATGTATGGGAATGAAAATTCTAATTTTCTAATATGATATTCTTATTCAACGACCCAAAAAACTTATATGTTCACATATTCAAGGAAAATTTCCCTTCAAAAAATGGGTTCCCCAAAGGGTTGATAATTCACAGACCTGCGGAATATAAGTTTTATTTTCCCTTCGAACAATAATGGTTCCTTCCAGGTATTCAGATTGTGGAACTAAAATATAACGCCAGTTTTTTACAGCACATCAGGATTCATTTTTATATGAGATATGAATATTTACAGTTTTTAAACAATTTGTATGAACGAAAAATATATACGTTTTATATAAGAATTCAGACATGGGAGCTGCACTGGTTTCAAAACAAGACCTAAGATACTAGATAAATCAAAGGACTTATGATATCTTTTTCTAGTTTCTTCAGAAACTTCTGTTTGATCTCTTTCTATTTGTACTCATGATTCGGATTTCATCTCTCTTTAACATCCAGCAATAGTCAGCCATCATTCTAACGTCCACCTTCCTTGTCATCTAGGTCTCCATAACCTTAAGGTCTTGATGAAATCTCTCCCTTGCTCTTCACTGGCAGCACCAAGTTTCTCAGGGAAAAGTCAATATGGGAATACAAATAATGGAGTTTTATACTCCTATTACAACCCAGGGTTTGGAAATTATTAAGCATGCTGTATGACTATATTTTCATAATCAGGGCTTTTCTGTTCCCTAAAAATGTTGTACGACTTCCTTAAATGACTTCCAAGCGAGCTTCTCAGTTTTATTCCATAGTTTTTCAAGTCAGGATCTTGCATCAATTTCCTTATGTCTGGACCAACAAAACGCCTTCTTTTATCTTCGCATCCGATAAATGCTTGAATTTATCACATAAATATTTGAAACAAAGACCATCTTTAGGCAATGCCTTTACGAATTACTTCACCAATGCCTAATTTGATATGAAGCCAGGTAGCGGAATTTTGGAGCAGTCAACTAGTGTTTCGTGTACAACATTTTTACTTCAGGGTTCAATGATGCTCTCTGTGGCCAATCTTTCTGGATCCAATGTCGTGCTCTATTCCTACTATCCCATTCCACACAGAAAACAGGGGTATTTTGTATACCTTGTTGACTCCAAGCAACATAGTTAATATTTTGAGATCACCACATATAGTCCAGTTATGGTTGGAGTAATTTATTTTTTGAGACAGAAATCAAATTTTCATAACATTCTTTCACTGGAAATGAGTAGAATGTCCAATAGGCAAAGAAGCAAATTTATTACCATTATGCTTAACAATACTACTTTGAGGCTCCGTTTTGAAGAATCTATAAAAGTCTCAATCATTTTGGATTGTATTCTATCAAACATTTTAGGTAGGCCAGGCACATCACAACAATACACTAAATTTTTTTCTTGAGCAAAATACGGTAGAAAATCCTTCTCTCTATTTCTATACCAATAAAAAAAAAAAAGTTCGTTGTACGATCCAGCATGTTTTTCTTTCAATCTGGAACCGAAGTAATTCCGCAGCATCTTTCGGAAAATTAAGATCTCTTGTCAAATCATTCAATTCACTTTGAGAAAACAGTGGTAGTGTTTCGTTGCACTCGTAATATTCATCGTCAGGATCTGAAGGTATTCATTATAGCCTCTTGAGAATAAACTAGGATCAGATGCGAAAATAAGTTGGGCACTGAGATGGCATAACTCTTTGCTATCAGGATCTTTATACGTAGGTAAAATCACAGAACGAATATCAGGATAACTTATCGCTGCACTTTATTTTTAGAAAATTAAATCCTTTTATGTTTTGAACAGCAGAAGTAACAATCGTTGATATGGATTTTGCAGTTTCCATCCAAATCATTGGAGTCTGTAAAGCTAAAACAATGTTTTCTCCTCTTGAGCCATTTCCGAAGTTTCACGTACATATGTCAGACACCTTTGTAGAGCGCCCATTGTTTGTCTTGGTTTTTATGTTGATTTTGAAATAGCTACTCCATATAGTTCTTCAATACATTTAGAAATTATTTGTTGCTGTCTCTTTATTACATAATTTCCACATATGTAGCAGAAGTTATCTAGAGCATTGATACATTTTCGAGGAAGCCATTTGTGAAACTTACTTTTTTTTAAATACACAGAATTCTGTAACAATTACTGGACACTCTGATGCTTGTACACGGAGGAAAAAATTAGAACAACAATCAGTTTTTATTCCGAAGTGAATTAGTGGAGATAATGTCTGAACATAGCAACAAACAATCTACGATCCTCAGCAGTGCTGGCTCGAAGGATGTAACCGCCCAGCGCGAGAATTTTGTAGGCGTCCGATTATAATGAAATATACTTAGCATATTGCATAAATATATATTTATGTGATATGCTATAAGCCATTATTCTACCGTATTTTCGCTCAAGAAAAAATTTAAGCGTATCGTTGCTGAGTGCGCCTGGCCTACTCAAAGGTGTTTCATGCCAGATACAATCCAAGTCAATCCCTTCCCCATTTCATTCAGTACATGTTTCTGAAGCATTTTGGTGCGCTGAATCCGCATATGGCTCCAGAATTGCTATATCACGTCCAGGTATTTGGGATATTCGAACCTAAAAATGTGGAAAACACTGTTTTAGCATGTTGAGGTTCCGTAAAGTCAGAAAAGTAATTTTTCCCTGAAACCAATAGATGCACCTCAAAGTATCAGTCATCCTCTTCCAAATGTACCTTTGCAGTTTGCTGAAATATCTTTTCATTTAGAGATACGACTCAATTTTTAAATTTGTGCGCTCATGTACTCAATAAATAGGTGGAGAATACAATTTTTTCAAACTGTCGTTTATCTCAGTGAAAAAAAGGTATCTGAAACAAAGCTCAACGGCATTTCGGAAGGAAGGACTGCTACTTTGAGGTCGCATGTATTAATTTTGAGAAAAAAATTACTGCTGACTTTACGTAACCCCAAATATGTCAGAAAACACAATGTTTTCTGTTTTTTAGGTCGAAATATCTCAAGAGCCTGACGTGATGAAATGATTCTGCAGCCAATTCGGATGGCAATGATCAAGCCATGCTTCAAGAAAAAGATATTATTATTTGAGGGGAAAAGAAAGAGTCAAATTTCGCAGGCCTGTAATGCCAATCATCAACAGAGTGAGTATTTAGTAAAAAAAACGTTTTATTAATAGGTAATCAATCATTATTTGTAGATGGCAGTAGGATTTGTATACAGAGGAATAAATATTCATTTCACATCACCGAATATACCGAATTTGTTGACTATAAATAAACCTTTTTTCTATGTGTCGATTTTCCATCTTATTCTGATGTAACAGAGACAAGTTATTATAATTCGATCATAACACGAAAAGAAATATCAGACAAAATTTTTCATTTGCACATCGACACAAAGAGAAGAAATTTTGCCAAGCTGCATCAGCTAAATTTCCAGCTATTAGCTAATAAAACATTTTAGCACTCATAGGACCAACTGGTTTTTAGCAACATTGACTAAAATTCCAGTTGATGGAGGCCTGACAATTTTGTTGCAACTGTAAGCTCAAATTTGCGCTACAGGAGCTGAAAAATGATCGTCCATCCACTCCTACTCTCACGAATTGAGAGGGGTGGCATGGCAGAACCAGTGTAAGTGCCACGAAAATGATTGTGTGGGAGAGCAAAAAACTTATCCCAAAATTCTATCGATTGATTTAAAAAAAATGGCGAAGAAGTACTTTGAGAGTTTTCAGAACTCTTTCGGAATGGCACCAAGACCCAATTCGATACAACAATCCCTCTTCGAGAAAATGAAACCTCGCAAAAGATCAGATTTTTTTGTGCCACTGTAAGCCTACGTTTCGTGCCAACTTTTTTTACTTTGGATGCTGATTGAGAGCAGAATCACTTGATGTACTAAAATTACAAAAAAATTTGAATCAAGCTTGGAACCTGTAATGGACTAAGATTCCAGTAGTGAATTGCAAAGTCGTAGATATTCCCCAAATTTGAGGAGGCAAAATGGCGAGGACTAGAGAGAGGATGAAGACGGTGTAAGTGCCAAATATGAGCATAATTTCCTCTTAAAATCATGAAATTTCAGTGAAAAATGTTGCAACCGATTTAATTTAAAATTTTTACAATAAACTCTCAGTTATTAATTGAACTTTGATAATAAACTCTGGTCTGTGGAGGCATGAATCGGAGCATATCATGAGATCCTTCTTTTCTCAGCAGTCCAGCCCTGTACTCGGCGTGTTACTCCCAGCTGGTTCCAAGTCTTTTAAATCACTTAATGTCACACCTATAAAGAAAACATCAGGAAACATCAAAACATTTTTCAATCATTCATTTCACTTGTCATCATAAAAATACATAACTTTCTTCGAGATTTGGTGGCGCGTCCCACGTTTCACACCGTAGCCGCCAGATGTGGAGGAAACCTCCTCGTTGTTTTCTCTGGAGACTTTGGTTGAACTGCTTGACTAATCTGCAAATTCTTTGTTGATTTGAAAGGATAGGCCAGCAACAGCTTTCCAGTCGATGAAGTCTTCCATCAGCATCATTTCAGAAGGATTTATATGTACCCTTCTCCAATCCATTTCTGCCCACGTCGCCTTGACCGTAAATACAAGCTTACGTTTTCTTTTTACTTTCTCGATTAAAATCCGTCAGAATCTCTGCTCCCCGCATGACATGAGATTGGCGCTGCGTACTCGTGTACGGCTCCAATGACGGGGCTTGATGTACCCTGGCCGGAATAAACAAGCATACCATCGTAGGATGGGCGGAAGTGGCACTCACACCGTTCTGCCCGTACCACCCTTCAATTACTCTCCTCCATTGCAGTTGGCAGTGATTATTCTTGAATTCTATTATTATTATCGGAAAACATCTCAGAAACAATTTTCCAAGCTCAGCCGGGGGGCTCCTGGGCATGCAACTTCACAGGAGTACTTCTCCCAATGAGAATACAATGTATCAAAGTAGAAGCACTCCGATTCGATGGATTCCGTTCTCTTCGAAGCAGCAGTGCTTCTTCGACACATGATATAGTTACAGTACACGGAAGAAGAAAGAATGGTTGCAGCAGCTACTTAAATAGTCGATTTAGGACCGGCTACTCAAGTAGTTGCTGCGGCTTAACTCCAGTAGCCAGAACAAGTAACTTGACGTTAGCTGTGTTAACTAATTCAAATGCCTAGGTGTTTACGTTGAATTAGAAGTAGTTGTAACTATCGAGTTACTTGTCCGACTATTAGTCAGCTGCGGCAACTACTCCAAAGTGAGTTGGTGAAAATCGACTGTCATTGATGGAGTTTGCTGCAACTATTTATTTCTTTCCGTGTACGCACTTTAAAGTATATGAGTGCGGTATTATAATCATAGTTAGTATGTTGTAACAAATCATAATATAGTGTGTTACACGTAATTTGGAAACTCATTTCGTACCCTTTGCGAGCTCATGAGAAATGCTCAAATTTCAAATGAGTTAAAATCCAGGGATGCGCAGGGAATCTAAACCATACAAGGTGAGTTTATCAAAAATATCAACATCATAGGGAAGGTGTACACAAGAAAAATAATTTCATCGAGTGATCATCCAAAATTGAGCCAAATAAAAAATAGTGAGTTCTCAAACAACTGTGCGATTCAATCAGTAGTGGACTATGGCTCCACGTTATGCTAACGCCGTGGCATAGGGCGGCATGAGCCGTGAGAAAGGCGGCACTCGCGTCGAAAAAATAATTCAAAAATTTTAGCCAAATAAAAAATGAATTCCCAGAAGAATAATAAATTCTAAACAATGACACAACATTTCTTTTAGTAATGGATATTTTCGATTTCTCAGAAAATCAATTTTCGCTTTCTGCTTAGTTAGGGCAGCAATGTATGGAGGATAGCGTAAGGCGCGAAACATAAGTCCACTCCTAGATTCAACTGGATTTTTTTCTATTCGGTGCAAATGGGGCCCTTTGATCTTTGCACTATGCGTCAGTGACAAGATAGGAAACGTAATAAGGCTTCACAAATTCTTTTTCTCAATTTCCATTTTTGTCAGATTGAATAGCGTTACAAAAAATAGTTCATCAAGTGAGTTTTCAGATGAACAATTTTGATACCAGATTTATAAGATGTGCAATCTGACATCTCTTAACAGTGAGTTTAGATGTCCCTAGCAGAAATTATTCTAGTCTCTTCATATGATGTTAAGGCCATCCTAATAGCTAGCTTCACTGCAAGGACTTTGACAGATGCTAGATGACCGCTATAATCACACTAGGGTTAAAGTGAAGAACTAGAAATGAGACAAATTGTTGTTGTGTGGGGCACTTGGGCCTCTTAGGTATACCCATGGGTAGACTGGCTCCGGAAATATCAATTTATCCATGTAGTCCCGTATGTATGGATCAATGGCCCAAGTATAGACCAAGCGTAATTAAGGCATAGGCTTGTCTTAGACAATTCACCAAACTTGGCCCCAAGCGGAGTGGTAGGATCAGGACAGAAACTGGATAATAGTCCTTTCAAAGCCTGAATTCCAAATGGTTCGCCAGCATTGGCAATGCTCCTTCGCATCACAGATATCTATGAGAAGAGTAATTCGATCCATATTTCAACTTGACTTTTTCCCCCAGAATACCGTACATGAATCATGGTGAAACGATGGATTAAATGTGCTAAGACTGGGACAAGCGTGGATTTTTCTTTCATTCTTGTCGATACCTGCATGGCAAAGCCATCTTGAAATCCTAAAAGAATTCTTCAAGATCAGTTGATTTCCGTTTATGATCACATTCAAAAGTAGCCTACTACCATTGAGGCAAGTTTTATTCTCTACACAGTGAAAAGTAAAACTTAAAGTAATCCCGCATAATTCTATCTCAATTTCCAAAGTCAGATGGAATTGACTGAAATTCAGTCTTTTTCATTGCTCACTTTCAGTTCGAATAGGCGCTACTTTTGGCTACATTTTTAAGCTGGAATGCGGGATTACTCTAAGTTTTGCTTTTCACTGTGTATTGGGTCAACTATATCTATCTCAGTGTGTCCCTGGTAGGGATATTCCATAAAATCCCGTTAAAAGTGTTCAAAGGTCTGATTGAATATCATTGAATTTCCTTGAAACCCATTCAATTTCTCATCCGACAATAAGATTTCATGGAATATTTTCAATAGGCATGAAACTGGGATGTGGAGCTAATCATGGAGAGAAGATTGAGCTAGTCTTAGCCCGATGGTTATGCACAAAGCCTTTTCAAAACCGGTTTTTTGGGAACC
>JAFFJZ010000250.1:0-27321 GCA_018340375.1 Gonatopus flavifemur | reverse complement strand
AACCCCCGTTTTTCCAATGTAAGGGAATGAAGGAATTTACATTTGAAGGAGCCATTCCATCTTCTCTGCTAATTTCGTTGCAGCAAGGAAAATTGTGAAACTCGTGTCCAGATAATCCCTGAATAAACAGATTCAGTTCATTTCTAAATCCATCCACGTGGCTCACTAGTTCTGTAATTAGTCGTTCACGTCTTTGAAGTTTCGAGTTCAAGACGTTCAAGTGGTCGGTGATGTCAGTCATGAACGCCGATTCTTGTAAAAAATCGGGGTCATTCATTTTATTCACCATTTCCGATGACTTTTCAACTCCATTGGTTGAGAAAATGGGAATTTCTTTTCTAATAGCAAAAAAATGTTGTGAAGTTTTCCCAGCACTTAACCAACGAATTCCTGAATGCAGTGGTGAATCGCCATATTCGGCATTCATTTCATCTAAGAACGTCCTGAATTCCCGATGAGACAGAGATTTGCAACCACCACGAATCATATTGGTGATTTTTGTGACGGTTTTCATCGTCTCAGATACTTTGACAATTTTCCCACATATGACTTCTTGATGAATAATGCAATGGAACATCAACCAATTCAGTTTCTTATTTTTCAAACAGCCTCTCAGACCAATTTTATCGCCTGCCATTGCCGGCGCTCCATCAGTCACGATGGCAATGTATTTTTCAAAACCGTCATTGATATGTTTTTTAATTTGGATTCCCAATGCATTGTATATATCAACCCCCTTCGTTGTGTCATACATGGGAACCAAAGATAGGAATTTTTCGTGAACGGTAACATCATTTTGAACGAGTCGTACAAATATTGCCAGCTGACTTATATCTGAATGATCTGTGCTCTCATCCAAACAAATCGAATAATATTTACAGGTGGATAATAGATCAATCAATTTTTCCTCTCAATGCTGGCCAATATCAAAAACTCTACGCAACAGTGTTGAAGGTGATAATGGGACAGTCTCAGCATCTCACGGCATCTGGTAGATTAAACGCTCCGACCATTTCGAGCGCTTGTTCTCAATGAAATTTCCATCAAGTGGAGCACTTCTTATTTTCAGCAATTGATAAAGCAACCAGCTGCATAAGAAGCGGTGAGACTTGTTTTTGTTGGAACGTCGACAATTTCGGCGGGAGGGTTGGCAATTTTGATTTGAGTTCAGAAATTATATTTGCTCCCGAGCATTCTCAGCGCAAAATTCATAGATTTTGGCGTGGAATGACTCATGATCTGCGTGTAATTATATGTTTTGACTTAGGCAAAATTCTATCACATACGAAGGCATTGAACTTGTGAATTTTGGATTGGCATGGAAAAAATTGATTTTCCCATTTGGAATCATTTGAATCTATTTTTGTGATGGCATGATTCTGTATTTTGTATAATTGAGAATAGAGGATCAAATGATGAAAAATGAATAATAAAGTTGAAATAGAAAAATGATTCAGAACGATTGAAAAATTTTGGATTTTTGAAACATGAGCGGAGTAGCGAATATGTGCATTCAGTGCGTACGCCGTACAGTAAACTTGGAGTTGAAGAGAAGAAGTGAGACGCAGGCAGTATCCCTTCCCACACACATGCGACCATGTACTTTGGAAGGATACACAACTCCTGGAAACAGGTGCGGGCAGGTACGACGTTGGGAGCTCTTGCCAGCCCGCCAGGCAGCCGGTTGAGCAGTCCGGACCACCGTATACACCGTGGCTGCTTAACTAGCACCAGTTGTAACCAAGTGGGGCTTTGGATGTTGGTTGTTGGATCAACCATCGGGCTATAACTGGCACCAGCGCTGGTACCAGTTGGTCCAACTGGAACAGAATTGATCCAGCTGGGACCAAGTTCGTTCCTTGTTGGACCATGCTGAGTTTTTTTAACAGGGTAGCTGGCTTTTCCGTGGAGTCATGATTTATCCGTTATGTTTTGACTTGTTTGGTGCGAATCAATTCGAATCATTTCCCTTGAGCATACTCCGTATGATTCATTTGATCATCTGCCAACGACTCTGTGGGAGGATAGGACAATAGCGGACTGTCCGTGGAAGTTATAGAGACATCCACTATGCTTTTGCCTGAGAATTTATAAATTTGAATTATTTTCATTGACTGAACCTAGTATGATCTTCTATCATTTCGCCTCTGATTCTGGTAAGAGAAACCAAAAGTAGCCAAACTGTCCGTCAGGGATTATGAGTATATCTGCTATGCTTTTGCCTGTGAGGAAGGAATCATGCCATTTTATGAATAATCCATCATACCAGAAGCTTACCTGTGTATATTCCAATTTTTCTGAATGTAGCAAATATAGATTTATTCATATCTTCCTTAAACTTTTTTCTCACAAATAACCTCTCCATCATTCATTCATTCATCCATTCATATGATTTTTTCAAAGTCATACATGGAAGTATGTATAATTCCAAAGGTATTTGTTTGTGTTTGATTTGATTGTTGTTCTGAATAACTTGTAGTAACCAGAGAGCCCCAAGGAGAGGAGTTGCCAACTTGCTGTGCTCTGAGTCGGATGTAATCGCGAAAAGCTCAATAAGCGAAGTCGCCATATCAATAACCTGACGTCACCGCAGTTGCTGTACAGTTCAAAATTGGGGGTTTTAGGCTGTCACAACAACAGTCGCAGTGGCGAAGGCGGATTATGAGCCTCTTCATTTCGGTTTGTAACCTACAAATCAATTTTCTATTGATATTCAATCAATTTCGTATACTTGAATGAAGATTGAGAAAATTTAGTATCAAATATATGTTAGAAAATACAAATGTCAGATCATGTTGCAACCTGAAAAATTCCATCATACTCCTAATGAGGAAATAGCCCAAGAAAAACTTTCCTTCTTTTTTCTAGGTTCAATCGAGACACTTCAAACCCCTTCCCAGATAACTGATTTTCACCAGATGCCAACACGTTGCACAGACAACACCGATTCTGGTTATTGTGTTACTCGAGTGCCGAAGACTGACCCCAGAACGGCGAAGAGGATAAATTCAGTGGGAAATTCTTGGTAGCCAGCAATCAATTCTAATTCTTGCGAAGTTAGTTGTATTCCTCATTACAATTCTTTTCCTTCACACCATATTCACTTTTTGAGTATTTGAATGCCGTTAGGGGTTGGCTCGAGACTCTCGAATGAAATGACCAAAACTCATTCTCACCAGTTACAATATAAGATTCGTCAAGTTATATAGACAATTATTCGAAGAAAGAATAGCGGGAGAAAATCAGGAACAAATATTTTTTGATTCCAAAAAACTTTACTGAACATTGTTGCAGTTGCCGAAAAAGTCTTGTTTCGTCTTGTCTTGAATCTTTGAATGGGAAAAATTGTTTTATGGCTTTTGGATAGAACCAATTCTATTCTCCCAGTCTTGTTATTCTCAACCTATCCCATCCCCACACTCAACTTGATATGAAAATTAGTCTGTGAAGATCGTTTTAAATGAATGATATTTATTATTTTCGAAATTCGCTCAAGAGTTCTTGAATCCACCCTCTGAATCGTACCTATACCCCTAATATCACAGGTTTGTTGAGAGAAAGTTTTCAAAACGTTCCGAGAATGTTTTCCAGCACGTTAAGATATTCTACGAACATTTTTCAAAGCCTCCGATGTGAGATGTGTACTATGCGTTTGTATTGTTCCCCCAAAATTTTTCATTCTCTCTTCTGACATGTTTCTCACGTATTTTGCTCTACTAATTCCCGATGCCATCCAAGTTCGCTCCGATCTATAAACAAATTGCTTTCGTGGGAAAAAGAAAATTCGATACAGAAGGGTCTGTTCGCTTTATTTTTGCAAATGCCAAAATCCTGCCAAAACCTACCGTCGCCGATCACACACAGTGATACCTCGAGTGGGAAAACAGTGGCCGAACATTACCGGACAATGCGCTATTCCAATCAACAGAAACATGTAGGGGATCCCATAGAAACCAGAACCGGACAAGAAACGTCGGATTTATCTTCGCCTTCCCGAATGCGTGATTGGCATAATCCCCGATTTTCCAGGAGAACTCAAAACAATCCTCTGTTGGGGATATGTATGCTATCGAACGATAATTTGAATATCACCTCATTCCAGTCAACTCTTGAAACTCTGGACATGAATACCAGCAAATGTCTATTATATCTTCATACGATACAACGACACCGGATAAAGACAAAGCTCTGGCAAACGATTGAGCGTAAAATTACGGGGGCCATCATCGAGGTTCTGAATGAATCTGATTACGTCAATCAAGGAAAGGTTTGATTCTTTACTTTGCTTGTGGAACCACTGGCTATAAACAAATCCAAAATTGGGAACTCCACTTCTCCTTCGTCGAACATTATTACGTAGAATTGAACATATCAAATTCCGAACCAGGAATATTGGATGACGTTTTCTTTTTGCCTGAAATCGATGGTGCGAAAAATTATTCCTATTCCAGAATATGTTCTGTTGGTTTTGGATGAAATGGTAATTACTAGTAAAAGTTGAATTCGATCGAAGTACTGGTACATACATCAGCAAAGTTACTCTACCTCATCCAAAACACCCAGATGATTCAGCATCAAAAGCGATGTTTTACATTTCAACTCAATGGCCTAGGTCATCATTGGAAACAATATGTTGCATACGATTTTACTCCTTCTTAAAACCTTGATGAAGACTGTTGAAAAATGTGATATCTTGATATCCTAAAAAAAGAGGTAGATGTAGGCCTAAAGATACTGGTCATTATATTTGATATGACGGTAATCGTGGGCTTCTTGATGCATTGGATTTCAGAACCACGGAAGAATTGAACGATCTACTCTATGCCACATCCTTTTTATGAGGATGAAATTCTTTTGTCCCATGATCCAATACATGCTTTCAAGAACGCCAAGGATATGCTGATCAAACATAGATTCATCATTCTTACTGAAGATATTGTAAATGAATCACGAATTACCTACCAATGTGGTTGATATGAATCACATCGATTGGTTAGATGATTATGAAAATCAGTCGCATTTAACTGATTCGCTCCTAAATTGAAAACTCTGATATAAAACCAAATCACTTTTCTAAGGCGGGGTTTCCACCGCAACAAATGTCATCAATGGTCACAGCATCAGCTTTATCTCTCCTGGCTGAAAAGGTAGAAGCTCTGCGGAATGGACACCACAGCATGGTCCAGTTCAACTAACTATCATCGAAGTTCAATTTAATAACATGTCGCACCCTGATGCACGCCTTTAGTTTCGCAATATGGAAACACAACCCGCAATCGCTTTATTGAAACTTACTTACGGTACATGAGGCCATCGCAGACTCATATAGCTATGTGCAGTGAAGCCCATGATTGAAATTCAAAAGATCATCTTTTGAAAAGGAAGGATTCCAATTTTTTCCCCGGAAAGTGACTCAAGGCAGTTGGAAGTGAATTTTTTCAATGTAAGGAGAGGAACTCCCAAACCATCTCGCTCCAATTCAAATGCAGATTACGAAAACTTACCCGCAATAGGTCAAAATAAAAAATTTCAGGTCAAGCTACTCATTCGAAGATCCACCGTCACTCATCGATCTACTGTTACAAAACCTGAAATCTCTCATGATTCAATTGAACCCTTCCAATGCTATACCGCAACTTAGTGACTGTGATACCTATCTAAGGAATGTAGAGCAAATAGTCATATCGAGTTTATTGGGTAATGTTGTTCTCAAACTGAAATCTCAAATCAGGTGTGACAAATGTTTACTTGCAGCTTCCAAAGAGAGCTCATGACTCTGATTTTCATAATCCTGCTTCCTAACTCTTAATCTTTATCTGCTTTCGTGGAAATGACAGATCCGTTCTTTATCTCTGAATGAGAGTGAGCGATGAAGTTAATAACATCACTAAGATATTTCGAGAAAGAGTTTCATGGCAAATAAGAGCAATTCTACTCCCGCAGAAGAATTTGATGAAAACACTGGGGACCCATCTCGTTTCGATGTTGGCGCATATGCCTTTGAGCACCTGTTATTTCGTGAAGGCAAAAATTAATTAATCCGGGATATATCTATGCGATTGCAACGAATTGTCTTTCGTAATTTCTAATGAACACGCTAAGAATAAGATATCTGCATTCAGCAGCAAAGCAATGGGTTCTAGTGTTCTGGCAAATCAGTTCAGCTTGTGAGGAAAAAATTGTGATTCTCTAAGCTGTGTTTCATAATAATTAGTTAAGTATATATTTCAGTCTTAAAGTGTGATTCAAACCAAGTTGCCTTTTTTGATATAACAGATAAGTTCAATTGTATTGTGTGTGAACCTACACCTCAGATTGTTTATACACAAGTAAGTTTCGTTGTGATATAACAAATAAGTTGTATTTTATGTAGCTTTCATAACGTTTTAAGGAGTTGTCTCCTTATAACTAAGTTAGAAATGATATTCACTTTAATGCGATATATTTGTGCTTGAACTTTTTCAAGATTGTGTGAGTATGATGTAGAATTGCCGTCCAGTACAGATTGTTAATTTGGTGGAAATATTTTCGCAGAAAGTTGACGTGTTCAGTGAGTATATGGAATGAATCTTCAAATACGAAAATGTGATAATATTTTTCTAAATTCTTCCAAAATTTTGTACAAATTCTCAATTTTTCATAAAAACTGATGGGTTCAATGATTTGAAATTCTTACTATCATATAAAAACATTTCATTCCATTCAGCTCACATGCATCGCAAAGAGGAAGATGTATATTCATGATTTCATTTTAGAAAAGTCATTGTTCTGGGACATCACATAAGAGTTCTACGTCATTCAACCCTGCCTACAAGTAGCAACAAGCGTTCAGACAGATACATATACAAAATATATCGAACATGTTTTTACCTGATATTTTGAACATTTATTATCTACTCTAAGAAAAATATAAAAAATTATTCCAATGCGTCGTTTTTGAACACAGACACCACAATGTCCCTGATAAAATTTACTGTCATAATTTCTCATAATTTCTGTTGTTGGTCTGGAGAGAATTATGAGGTCTGACAAAATTTTCATAAGTCAACTGAACGTTGATGGAACACGTGAGGAGATTTTCTGAATGTTCAAAGATGTCCCAGAAACACATTTTGTTATGGAGGAGAATGTCTTGGATACCTTTCTTGTAATGTCAGAAGTTATTAAAGGTTGACTCGGATAATTATTTGTTGAAAAAATGATTACTTTTCAGATTGAGGTGAAAAAATGTCCATTGGGTAGAAACGTTCGTAGAATACACGAATGAGATATTGAGAACATGTCATGAACGTTCATAGAGATGTTCAGATAGGAAGTTTCAATATATCAGTATGTTCATAATCCATTTCAGACGGAAATTCTGAACGGCGTAGTAGTTGGAGCATGCATCAGGAAGTAATGATGAATTCTGAGAGTCCGAGATAATTCATTGTAGATATTGAGTTGTGCGATTAGGGCTGCCCCCTACTCTTCTGAATGACCGGGAGATTACTTACGACACATTCAGGAAGATGGCGATAAAATCTTCGTTTCTTTTTGGTTTTTCCTTCGTACATTTCTTCTGCCTACAAGAGGCGTGGTCCGTGTGTTAGGTCATCAGTTTTTCCTGTCGCGGTTTACAACAAGCATGATCAGTGACGATGAGTTTCTTCGATTGACTGCATTTGCAGAAGAATGATAGAATAGATCCCTTCTGTATGAATTTTCTCTTCCCCACAAAAACGATATTTTCAGGGTCGAAGTGGACCTGTAGAAAATTGAGAATTAGTGAAGCGAAATTGATAACGAAATGTCAGGAGAAATAAAAATTCTCAAAAACAATCTGATCACATATACACATAATGTTAGATGCAAGTATTTGGAACAGTTAATAGCTTTTAAGAACAAAAACGTGAAAACGGACATTGCAACATTCCTCGAACATTCATGGAATCTTGAACTTTCCCTAAATAATCACAGAAAGTTAAGATCATTGTTTGCGATTTTTTGTTCTCTTGAGGTATAGTGTAACGTGAGAATTATGAGGAGGAATGCACTCACTTCGCAAAAATTTGAATTTGCTGTAAGCTGCCAAGAATTTCCAACTACATGTATCCATTTTTATCGTTCTGGGTCAGTCCTTGGCACACGAGTTACACAATATCCAGCATTAGTGTTGTTAGTGCAACGTTGAGCACTGCATGTGATCGTTAATCTTTTAGCTGGTAATGATTTTGAATCCAGTGTATTTTTGACCCACATATTTGTCAGAAAATGGTCAATAAAACCTAGAAAAGAAGGGAAGTCTTTCTGGGTCACTTCATTAGGGGTAAGACTGAATGTTTTAAGTTGCAATATGATACTGACGTTTGCATTTTCTAACATATATTTGACAGTGAATTTTCCATCTTTATTCAAGTATACGGAATTGATTGAATATCAATAGAAATTGATTTGTAGGTTACAAACCGGAATGAAGGGGGGCATAATCCGCTCGCCACTGCGATTTTTGTTGTGACAGCCTAGAACCCAAAATTGTGAACTACAGCACTGCGGTGACGTCAGATTTTCAATAAGGCGACTCCCTGCGGAGCTCTTCGCGATTACGCCAATCAGAGCACAGCAAGTTGGCAACTCTCTTCCTTGAGGCTCTCTAGTACTGACCTCTAATGTAGTAACCTGTAATTTTCTCATTATTCTTCTGATATTATAATAACCTAGGTTTTATCGATATATAATAGCTATCAAAACATTGCCTCACTGACAGGTTATATTTGTTTACGTATTCACAATGTATATACTCTATATACAAGGTGGGGCATTTAAAGTGTCGGGGGCGTTTTTTCCAAAAATAAAGTGAGATACGAGAAAATTTTTCGGACAAAAGTTGTAGGGTACCGAGGGGGACATCCGATGGTGGCCTTGGCTTTGACCTCAAATCTCATCTTCAAGGGCATTCTGAGATCAACTCTTGTTTTTTAAATAGCATCTCATTTTTTTTACTGCAGATTTGGATTCTAGGTCAAGAACCAAGAAACTTTTGTCTGAACCATTTTCCTGGAATCCGAAAAAATGGCGCTCTAATCGATATTGTTCCATTTTGAATCTGACATTCGAATAACTCGAAAACGAAGGGTCTTGAAAAAGAATGTTTCGTACAAAAGTTGTCAATACACAACACATTTCAATCGTTTTTAATAAAAAACAAAATTGGAAAATTCACGATTTTGAAAGTCAGTTTGTCAGTTACATTTGATTATTACTTGGTTTTGACAAAAAAAATCGGATATGATCCTTTTGAAAAGATCGATATGATCTACATTTACGGTGCAGTGCATAAGAACCCCAGACAAGCATATGACTTGTATGCAGAACGATTTCCTGAAAGAACAACGCCATCCATTAGGTATTTTCAACGCATTACAAAATTATTCTCAGAAACGGGAAGTGTTACAAGGGAAAAACGACATCGAATGAGAACTGTTAGCGGAGAAAATGCGGAAGTTAATGTACTAGCTGCAGTAGCCAATAATCCACACGTGAGCTCTCGTGAAATTGAACTCCATTCGGGAATTTCTCGAAGAAGTGTTCTTCGAATACTGAAACGTCACAAATTCCATCCGTATCACATTTGTTTGCATCAAGACCTTCACGGTGATGATTTCAAAATCGTGTACAGTTTTGTCGATGGGGTCTAGCGCAAATGCACAATAACAACTTCATCAACATATTATTTTCTGATGAGTCGACGTTCACCAATCATGGTGAAGTAAATCGACATAATATGCATTACTGGGCGACAGAAAATCCAAGATGGTTACGTCAAGTAGAGCATCAAAGAGAATGGGCTGTGAATGTTTGGTGTGGTATTTTTCGATCTCGAGTAATTGGACCGTACTTCATTGCAGATACGCTAAATGGAGAGAAGTACAGACATTTCTTAGATCAAGTACTTCCAACATTACTTGAAGACATACCTATTCAGGAACGATTGAATATGTGGTATCAACACGATGGTTGTCCATCCCATTATGCAGTCACAGCTCGAGAAATATTGGACAGAGATTATCCTGGACGATGGATAGGACGTCGTGGACCAGTTCATTGGCCTGCCCGTTCTCCGGATCTTACTTCTCCAGATTTTTTTTTATGGGGATACATAAAAGATACAGTTCATCAACAAGCACCGACTACACCTGAGAATATGCGTCAACGAATCATCAATGCATGCGCGAGCATCAATGAAGATATTTTAGCACGAGTTCAGCAATCTTTTGTAAAACGTTTCGAAATGTGTATTGAAGTCGAAGGCCATCATTTTGAGCATCTCCTGCATTAAAATTATCCAAGTGATGTAGACGATTGAAATGTGTTGTGTTTTGTCTGTTATACCCCATCACCCCCGTTTCAGTTCAAGGGGTTCCCCTTGGAATCAGACAACTTTTGTCCGAAACATTCTCCTCCAAGACCCTTCGTTTTCGAGTTATTCTAATGTCAGATTCAGTATGGAACAATATCGATTAGAGCGCCATCTTTGCGGATTTCAGGAAAATGGTTCAGACAAAAGTTTCTTGGTTCTTGACCTAGAATCCAAATCTGCAGTAAAAAATATGAGATGCTATTTAAAAAACAAGAGTTGACCTCAGAATGCCCTTGAAGATGAGATTTGAGGTCAAAGCCAAGGCCACCATCGGATGTCCCCCTCGATACCCTACAATTTTTGTCCGAAAAATTTTCTCGTATCTCATTTTATTTTTGGAAAAAACGCCCGCGACACTTTGAATGCCCCACCCTGTGTATTGAAATGAACGCTATTAGACGTTGGTGAAAAGAAAGAGACCGAATACATCCATAATCCATACCATTGGATAATTAAGATGGACGCTATGGGATGTTGGAAAAGAAAAAGACACAGATATATCAACCATTGGAAAAGGCAGAGACAGAATGGATGAACAATCTATAGTGATAAGAAGAAATTGATGAAGAACCAGACACGTGATATTGAAGATATTTTGATCGCATTAAAATTTGGAGTTTTTAAATCTCATTATCGCATGAACGGATTGAGTTCAAAGTATGCCTAATCGAAAGTGCATATTCCAGTTATATCATGAAAGTTTGATCAATTCTTCGTGAAATACCCCATATAGCACAAATGTCTCAGTAATATCTGCAGATTATTCTGACAATATTACAATGTCTCCAGAATATTCTGGAGATATTACTGAGACATTTGTGCTATGTGAGACACTTCGTAGTGAGTTATTGTGCATTGAAGTTTTTCTCGGTCAGTAAAACCCAGTTTACGTGTATAGATACACGGTAGCGCACGACTTCTGCTTCTTCATTCAAAGAATGCTTTTTTCCAAGAATTTTTTCATATATTGGCGTTGAGACGCAACCGCGTCTCTTGGTGATGTTATGTAATGGGAATGAAATGACCTCTGAGAAGCATCTTTCTTCCTGCTGGCTCCCTTTACGGATTGCTGATCTGTCATCATGTGAAACTAATAGAACGTATCCAACGATCCCTCGTTCATTGTACACTTGTACAGGAAAATCATGTCTCAAATCCAAAGCGCGAGGAATTTTCGTCATTAACATGTCTTACATGCAAGATGATAAATATCACAGGCCTGCGAGGTTTTTCCCCTTGGAACTGGTGACCATTTTCCGAAGTAATTTGCTGCGTAGAATCCGAATCCGGAGCCAGAATTGGGCTATCACGTCAGGATTTTGAGATATCTGAGGGTAAATACGCGAAAAATGCGGTTTTTCGCTACTTTTGAGGTTATGTACAGGACGCATAAAATTTTTTTGATCTTTTCTCTCAACTTCATCAATTTGCACTACTCTTCCCGTTTAAAATGAGCTATTGAACGTTCATGTACGATTTTTTCTCGCAAAGTTACGACCATTCTAAGTTGTGTAATATGTCCCAACAACAGAATGAGTATTCGCATTTATTACACTGATCGACACTGAAATTCTCCTTCAAATGAAATTCTCTTTTCTGAAGTAATTTTCTGCGTAGAATCCAAATCCGGAGTCAGGATTGGGCCATCGCGTAAGCATTTTAAGATATTTAAGATTAGGTCCACGAAAATGGGTTTTTGATTACTTTGGAATTCATGTACTGAGTGCACAATTTTTTTTAGTCTTTTCTTCTAATTGCATCATCCAGTACTACTCTTACTCTTCAAGATAAGCTATTAATCGGTGACCTACAATTTCTCCTTGCAGAGTTACGAGTATTCCAAGTTGTGAAATATATCCCCAAGATTATAATATTTCTAGGATCTCCTGAGGGTGCTGCCAGGATGTATGGGAATGAAAATTCTAATTTTCTAATATGATATTCTTATTCAGCGACCCAAAACTTATATGTTCACATATTCAAGGAAAATTTCCTTCAAAAAATGGGTTCCCAAAGGATTGATAATTCACAGACCTGCGGAATATAAGTTTTTATTTTCCCTTCGAACAATAATGGTTCCTTTCCAGGTATTCAGATTGTGGAACTAAAATATAACGCCATTTTTTTACAGCACATCGGGATTCATTTTTATGTGAGATATGAATATTTACAGTTTTTAAACAATTTGTATGAACAAAAAATATATACGTTTTATATAAAATTCAGACATGGGGCTGCACTGGTTTCAAACAAGACCTAAGATACTAGATAAATCAAAAGGACTTATGATATCTTTTCTAGTTTCTTCAAAACTTCTGTTTGATCTCTTTCTGTTGTACTCATGATTCGGTTCATCTCTCTTTAACATCCAGCAATAGTCAGCCATCATTCTAACGTCCCACCTTCCTTGATATCTGGTCTCCATAACCTTAAGGTCTTGATGAAATCTCCCCCCTTGCTCTTCACTGACAGCACCAAGATTCTCGGGGAAAAGTCAATATGGGAATGCAAATAATGGAGTTTTATACTCATATTACAACCCAGGGTTTTGAAATTGTTAAGCATGCTGTTGACTATATTTTCATAATCAGGGCTTTTTCTGTTCCCTAAAAATGTTGTACGACTTACTTAAATGACTTCAAAGCGAGCTTCTCGGTTTTATTAATATTTTTTTCAAAGTCAGGATCTTGCATCAATTTCCTTATGTCTGGACCAACAAAAACGCCTTCTTTTATCTTCGCATCCGATAAATGCTTGAATTTATCACATAAATATTTGAAACAAAGACCATCTTTAGGCAATGCCTTTACGAATTGCTTCATAATGCCTAATTTGATATGAAGCGGAGGTAGCAGAATTTTGGAGCGGTCAACTAGTGTTTCGTGTACAACATTTTTACTTCCAGGGTTCAATGATGCTCTCTGTGGCCAATCTTTCTGGATCCAATGTCGTGCTCTATTCCTACTATCCCATTCACATAGAAAACAGGGGTATTTTGTATACCCTCCTTGTTGACCAAGCAACATAGTTAATATTTTGAGATCACCACATATAGTCCAGTTATGATTGGAGTAATTTATTTTTTTGAGGACGAAATCCAAATTTTCATAACATTCTTTCAAATGAGTAGAATGTCCAATAGGCAAAGAAGCAAATTTATTACCATTATGTAACAATACTACTTTGAGGCTCCGTTTCGAAGAATCTATACAAAGTCTCCAATCATTTGGATTGTATTCTACATCAAACATTTTGAGTAGGCCAGGCACATCACAACAATACACTAAATTTTTTTCTTGAGCAAAATACGGTAGAAAATCCTTCTCTCTATTTCTATACCAATAAAAGTTCGTTGTACGATCCAGCATGTTTTTTTCTTTCAATCTGGAACCGAGTAATTCCGCAGCATCTTTCGGAAGATTAAGATCTCTTGTCAAATCATTCAATTCACTTTGAGAAAACAGTGGTGGTGTTTCGTTGCACTCGTAATATTCATCGTCAGGATCTGAAGTATTCATTATAGCCTCTTGAAATAAACTAGGATCAGATGAAAATGGTTGGGCAGGATGGCATAACTCTTTGCTATCAGGATCTTTATACGTAGGTAAAATCACAGAACGAATATCAGGATAACTTATCGCTGCTTTATTTTTAGAATTAAATCCTTTTATGTTTGAACAGCAGAAGTAACAATCGTTGATATGATTTTGCGGTTCCATCCAAATCATTGGAGTCTGTAAACTAAAACAATGTTCTTCTCCTCTTCACCATTTCCGAAGTTCACGTACACATGTCGAACACACTTTATGAGGCGCCCATTGTTTGTCTTGGTTTTTTATGTTGATTTTGAAATAGCTATCGTATAGTTCTTCAATACATTTAGAAATTATTTGTTGCTGTCTCTTTATTACATAATTTCCACATATGTAGCAGAAGTTATCTGGAGCATTGATACATTTTCGAGAAGCCATTTGTGAAACTTTTTTAAATACACGAAATTCACAACAATTACTGGACACTCGATACTTGTACACGGAGGAAAAAATGAGAACAACAATCAGTACATTCCGAGTGAATTAGTGGAATAATGTCTGAACATAGCAACAAACAATCTACGATCTCAGCAGTGCTGGCTCGAAGGATATTACCGCCCGGCGCGAGAATTTTGTAGGCGTCCGATTATAATAGTGTAGCATATTGCATAAATATATATTTATGTGATATGCTATAAGCATTTTCTACCGTATTTCGCTCAAGAAAAAAATTTAGCGTATCGTTGTGATGCGCCTGGCCTACTCAAGGTGTTTCATGTAGAATACAATCCAAAGTCAATCCCCTTCATTCATTCAACATTTTCTGAAGCATTTTTGGGGCGCTGAATCCCCATATGGCTCCAGAATTTATATCACGTCAGGTATTTGGGATATTCCGACCTAAAAATGTGGAAAACACTGTTTTTGGCATATTTGAGGTTCCGTAAAGTCGAAAGGTTTTTTCACAAAACCAATAGATGCACCTCAAAGTATCAGTCATCCTCTTCCAAATGCCGTTGAGTTTGCTGAAATATCTTTTTTCATTGAGATACGACAATTTTAAATTTGTGCGCTCATGTACTCAATAAATAGGTGGAGACACAATTTTCAAACTGTCGTATCTCAATGAAAAAAGGTATCTGAGCAAAAACCTTTGGAAGAGGAGGACTTATACTTTGAGGTGCATGTATTGGTTTTGAGAAAAAATTACCCTTCGACTTTACGTAACCCCAAATATGTCGAAAAACAGTGTTTTTTAAATTTTTTGGTCGAAATATCTCAAAACCTGACGTGATAAAAATTCTGCAGCCAGATTCGGATTCAGCGGATCAATATGCTTCGGAAAAAGGTATTATTGTTTGAGGGGAAAAAAAATCAAATTTCGCAGGCCTGTGTATTCAATTGATTTTCATTCTCACAAGTTAACTGAATGATTCGTCCGGATTTAATTATCCATAACTACATGTATTGTTCAATGGAGTTGTTTTGAAGTAATTTGTGACAATAAATTCCTATTAAGTATCTATCGTATCAATAGTTCATGGTAATCAAAGTGGAGAAAACTCACTGCGGTCAGAGGCGGACTTTGGTTCCTGACACCCGTTATACGGCAGCAAAAATTAATTTTTCACGAAAATATTCATTACCAAAAAATGCTGTTTCAATGCTTAGAATATTATCCTCCTGGAAATCATTCTTAAATTATTAAAATGAGAATTTCTTCCGACCCGATTGCCACCCTTTCACGGCCTACCGCCCCTGCGCTATGACGCCGTTGTCACAGGCCCTAGTCCGTTCCTACCTGCGGTCCCAATATATCAGTCAATTTCTCCATCGACTGATGTTTTGTAGATACCTACTACTATACCGCAGGAAATTCATTCCAACAAGGTTCCTGGTTATTTCAGTTTATACAAATTTTTAATTGAAAAAATAACATCCCTTTATTCCACCCGATAATTAGTTGTAAAATCATTGCAAGTGGGGAAAAAAGTGGTGGCGATTGTACATCGGGCATTTCACAACAAGTTTACCTATCGAATCACTTGACCTCTTTGATCTTCCTCAAATTTCCATGTGGTACCCCTTAACAACACAATGGTCGCAAAGATGTATTGAATACTTTCCAATCAGGTATTTTTAATCAATTCATTGGAGACACCATCATCAGGATATATCAGATACATGTTTGCTACCAACGTGCTGTTAAGGACAGTACCAACTGGAAGGAATATCACGGTAAATTTCTAGACCCCAATGTCTACCCATTCAGGAGATACGAGCTTTTCATAAAAGGGGACGTTTTGTCTTCAAATGCTCATGACTTTGCGGAAAATTGATCTTTTCCAATGATTTTTGTTTTGAATTTTTGTTTTTTAATGCAGTTTACGATGAACAATCCGAAAACACTACCATGAACGTTGTTGATAGGCGTTTTTAATTTTTTTCATTTGAATCTCATTTTTGAAGCTGAGTGTATGGATCAATTTTTTTCAAATTTTTTTTATGAAAATCACCATCAATTCCACGCATATTCATCTCGATCCGGTCATGGGTAAATATGATTGGGTGTATATCAATTTAATTGTAAAAGAGAAGAATTTTTGTCTATACATAAAAATTTACTTTCAATTGAAAAATTCTCCCCTTGTATGTGTCTTTCAACATTATAGGGACCCAAATAAGTCCATCATCTATTCAATATTGAGCAGAGAATAGAAGAATTCAATCTGTACCCAAGTAAGTGCAGAAAGAATTGATCAGAATAATGGATAATTTGCTTCCTCATTCAAATGTTTCAAATTTTGTACTGCTTCCTGAACTTGAACACTCCTGTTTTCAACCATCAATCTTCAAGTTATCCTTCTTCTGTTTCGATATTGTGAACTCCCAACGTGGAATGAATATTTCGATATTTGTGTGTTTCTCAACTTGATTTTCTTAACCAAACTGATGGTGGCCACCTCTGTTGGGGTGTTTGAAAAACCATCTTGTCCTCGCACGTTCCATGAAAAACACTCGTGCGTGTGCGTTATGGCTACTCGTGGAAGATTCAATTCCTGCTGCAATCCATTGAATTTGGAGAATCATACAGTAACAAAAAGTTAGAGGGTAGCTTCTGAATATTTGCAAGATTGTACATAATGCGGAAAAATTAATCACAATCGGGAAATGAACTGGACGCTCATAATATGCCTGATAGAAATAAAAAACCGGTGTGTGAAGAAAACGACATTAAAAATATTGCAAATCCGAATGACAGTTTCTGAACAGGTAAGAGATCACAAAGTCATCAGACACTCCAACTTATGAATGATCAAATAATTAGATCCCCCATGAAGTTGAGTTCGATTTTATCTTTTCCCAGACATAAGTCTATCCGATGAAGAACTATCTGAAGCCAGTAGCCATTTTGAATTGAGCATTGACACGGTTACCTCATATCAATGATGACTTGGAATTGTTCAATACGTCTCCAATAATTGACCGCAAATTGAGAAATCAAGCCTATTTGAGGGACAAAATTGATAATGTTCAAAGTCATCTGTCAAGTGCACTGAATGTAGAAACAAGTTCCTGCGATTAACTTCATTCCGAAGATTTCTTCGCAATGATTGAAGAATTAAAAATCAAATTTCACGATAAGAACACATCATGCAAGGAAAAATTAAAAATTTCCCCACGTTGTTTCCATTGAATTGGAGGGAGTATGAGGTTTGCAAAATTATGGGTACAACTAAATACCTGGGCAAGGTTGCGAAGAATCTTAGAAAAAAACAAGGAATATTGTGTATACCAGAATCGAGATCTGGTGAATAAAAAACTTCATATCCATACAAATTGGAGCACGGGAGACGTGGACACGTTTGAACACCGATTGAATTGGAACACCTCGGATTATTCGGGCCGTAATTTGATTTTTGATTCCACAATACATTTCGCATTGTAGTTCAATCAATCGTGTTTGACACCATAGAAAGTCAGTTTCAAGATTTTTACTTTCTAATTACACAGTAAAAGATGTTTACTGGGAAATTCTAGCATTTCCACTGGGAGTCATCAAGCAGTACATCCCTGGTTAAAAACTCTCATTGATCATGATGAATTCCTATCGATTCTGATTCAGAAACATAATTCATTAATCGATTTCGATCATGTTTCTGAATCAGAATTGATAGAAACCAATCATAATTGATGAGAGTTTTTTTTACCAGGGAAAGGACTGGAAATTGCAGTACATTTGCTGAAATATTCCAGCACATTCATTAGCATTTCACTACAAAAATTGGAACTTTGCAGTACGAAAGTCGGACCATTTCAGTAAATGTACTGGAAAATGAAATTTACTGACATCTCTCAGATCTAAGACACAGTGAATTTCCAGTTTCGTCGGACAGTGTACTTAGTAATGCATTGTAATCGGATAAAGAATTCGAAATCGAATGTTCGATGGATTTCGACATTTTAGAGTTTTGTAAGACCTAATTCACCCGTCTTGAAATGATACCCGTTAGGTTGATCGGGATTCTGTATCTCAGGAATTACTCATCCGATGAACTTGAAATGTGTAAGTTATGAATTCATCCAGTCCTTACAATGCAGAAAAGAGTCTCATGAGAATGGTTTAACGGATAGTCGTTGGGCATTTTCAAATCTGAAATCTCCAAGTTTTCTAGCGAATATCATCCTATATTACCAACGAAATGAATTGTTTCCAGAAGGAAAAAAATTTTTCCTCGCGAAAGTGTTCGGATGTACCTTTTCCAGCGCTAAAGTCTATTGTTTGCATAATTTCTATAGTTTAATTATGTCTCCAGGGTGAACTCTATCTGCCGATGCCAGAGAAAAAGTCGTGGCATTTTATGTTGATGACGGGACGAGCATCAATTTGCCGAGCATGGAAGATTCCATTTCAATTTGAAATGATGCAGGTTAATGCGAGCATATCCAGAAAAAATTATTACGCTCTAATCTAAACTAATTGTATGCACTTTTCAAAACGCGATATCCAGAATGTAAAACTGGATTTTCAGTGTTTGCATCATTGCGTCCCAAGTACTGTGTACTTGCAGGATCCGGTGGTACACTCACTGTTCGCGTGTGCGCCATCCATCAGAATACAAAACTCATGATGTAAGGTGCTCTCTAAATCTGGAAGAGTGAAAAATCACGCGTTTCACTCCACTAAGTCTCGGAAGTGAGCCAGTCCTCTTCGAGTAGGATTCCCACTCGTTTCGAGTGAACTCCCACTCTCTTAGAGCAAGAATATAAAAATGAAGTCTTCAAACAAAGGAAAATATGATATGGCGGATACAAAACTTGATATTCGTTATTCAGAAGTGAAAATAATCACAGGCACACATACATTACTTTGCGTGATCCCAAAGGAAGATGGTTCACTGGAAACCAAAAAGTTCTCAAGTATGAAAGACAGTGACATATTCTAAATATTCCAACATCAAAACAAATGAATACATTATGCTTCCTCTGAATTGTTTTGTTTTCACTCATTTGTGTACAGATTACATTTTCACATCTTCCTTTCAGTATTCATTAGATGATTGACCAATTTGAATTCTCATAATGTTCAGGGACATATACAAGAAAGAATTTTTCAATTAAAAGTAAATCTGTATATATAGAAAAAAACTTTTTTTTTACAATTGAATCGACATAAACCCAATAATCCATCCATGACCGGATTTGGATCAAAATTCGTAGGATTGATGGTAGTTGAAAAAAAAGAATTTGCAAAAAATTGATCGACACACCCAGCTTCAAAAATGGGATTCGGATGAAAGAAATGAAAAACGCCTGTCAACAACGTTCATGGTAGTGTTTCCGAATTTTTCATCGTAAACTGCATTGAAAAAAAAAATTCCAAAAAAAGTCATTGGAAAAGATCAATTTTTTGCGAAGTGATGAGCATTTAAAGAAAAAAGTCTCCTTCCAAGAAAACCTCGTATCTCCTGAATGGGTAGAAATCAGGGTCTGAAAATTACCATTAGATTCTCTCCAGTGAGTACTATACCACAAAAATTTGAAAAGATCAAAGAGGTCAAGTGATTCGATAGATAAATTCAGTATAGTATGTCCTCATTTTTTTTAAAATTGACACGATAGTTACTCGACTATGATTCAATTCCAGAAAATATTTGTACATAACTTTATTGAACGAGACGTATACATATGTTAGTAATAGAAGTAGTCATGGTTCATTCATTTTTCCTTTGGCGCTCTTTTCAATCGCTTGAAAACGCCAACTCTTCACAAATTCCTCCTTCTCCCAATCCACATACCGAACCAAAAGTTATTTATCTTACAAAAAAAACTCTTAACCTAACTTATACTTGAACGTCACTGCCCCCCTCTCTCTCTCTCCCCACTCTATTTCTCCTTCTCTCTTTTCCTACACGGAGAAAAATTGTCTATTATAAATGACTAGATTCTCTAGTATATTGAGGATATACTTGCATTATGGAGTTATATACCAAACATTCTCTTCAAAAGTACCAGATTTCCTGTGAGATGATGGTAGAATAATAACATTTTATAATAGTAAGTCTGCCCAGAAAAACATTCCCGGGTGGGCGGGATTCCCAAATTCAAATGTGGATTCAGGTTCCTGGCCGGGACCCGCCAGGTCCTTCCAGAGATCAGCCCTGTCCAGCCTGGGAACACTCTGGTTCCTGCTCGGGACCCCGCAGCCGGGTCAGGTTCACGCTCTAGCCACCTGACTGGTCCCGGGCGGGAACCTGACCGGCCCTGAGCGGGAACCAGAGGGGTTCCAGGCAGGACCTGGCGGGTCCCGGCCAGGAACCTGAGTCCACATGCGAATTTGTGAATCCCACCCATCCAGGAATTTTTGTCTGGGTGGTACTTTTGAAGAAAACGTTTGGTATATAACCTTAAAATGCAGGTATATTTCTTCTTGATAACTCTTCTCAATGTACATCTCGCATGTACCTCCCCACCCATTTTCCCCATCTACTTCTCTTTCATCCCCTATTCTTCTCGCCCAATCCTCACTCACACTTCCATACCTCTATCAACCACAAAACATAAACATGAACATACTTCTTTTACATAAAAAAATAAACCGACCACTCTTTCCATATCCCACCTACTCACACGATTCTTAACACCTTTATCCACAATTAATCCTCCACCACACAATCCACGCACACGCATCTCACTACTTTCTCGTCCGCTTTTATTCACTCTCTTCTTCTCCTTCTGTCTCCTCCTTCTCTTTCTCTCTCCCTCCTCCCGTGCATTTTCCTCCTTCCCTTCCCGTTATCCTCCTAGGTCTTTTCTCAATCATTTAATCTCTATCTATAAAAATTCCCCATCTTTGCATAACATCTTTCCTATCCCAAATCTGTTCTATCACCTTCTTGTCTCCTATTCTAATCCATGTATCCGTCCCTTTTCTCCTCATTCCTCTCATCTCTCTTGTCAAAATTGTTACTCCCAACCTTCCTTCTAACACCTCCATCAACCTTCCTTTATCCTTGAATTCTCTTGCCCCCATCCTCTCACTATTATATTTTTATCTCTTCATTTTCTGTCTCTCTCCTCCCATTCTTCTTCTGTCTCTGTCCTCTCCTTTGTTCCCTTGCCTTCCTTCGTGTTTCTCTCCTCTTCTCTTTCGTCTTCTCTGTTGTCCCCCTCCCCTCTGCCTCCACATAGTCTTTTCTCCTTTCTCCCTCTGGCATAGCTCCCGCTCCTTCTCCTCGCATCACTTTCTTCCCGGCTGATGGCAGCAGGTGTCTTCCTTGCATCTTTTTCTCCTCCCTCCCCCTCTCTCTCTCTCTCTCTCTCTCTCTGTATCCCATGTGCTCTCTTCTAAGAATTCTGCTATTTTTTTCAAACAAATGATAAATATTCAGTTGATTTTCATTCTTAAAACATTCGTTCAAGTCTCATTATGTATAACTACATGTGCAGTTCAATGGAGTTATTTTAAAGTAATTTCTGACAATGAATCCCTGTTAAGTATCTATCGTATCAATAGTTCATGGTGATCAGAGCGGAGAAAACTTACTGCGGTCCCGATATATCAGTCAATTCCTCCATCGACTGGAGTCTTGTGGATACCTACTACTTATCCGCAGGAAATTCATTCCAACAAAGGTCCTGGATATTTTAGTTCATACGGGTTTTAATTGGAAAAATAGCATCCCTCCATCCCACCTGTGAAAAATAACATGACTCTATTCCACTTGATGATCACTTGAAAAATCACTAGGAGTATGCAAGAGTTGTGGTGTTGTAGGTATGAGGTGTTTGAATCAATTCGTAGCGTTATACAAAAGCTAACGTAGGTAGTACAGTATTCCGTTGTTACCTACAATAATCTATTCACCGTGGAATAGCTATTATTGGACGTCCTTTGTTCCACATAACCTTTTTTTGAATGGTAAATAACAAAACTTCATAACTTATTGAACATGTCAAAATTTATACCGAATGAAGTGTTTTTGCGAGGAGTCTTACTTCCTTATTTCAATATGAACAAAAGTGTTGCTGAAGCCCATCGTATTTGAGTGGAAGTGTATGGTGAACATGGTCTCGCTGAGCAAACGTGTCGAAAATAGTTTGCACGTTCCAAAGCTGCTGATTTCGAATTGGATGATGAAGAGCGACCTGGCCAGCCAAAAAATTTGAAGATACTGATTTGGAGACGTTGCTCAATGAAGACTCATATCAAACCTTTCAAGAACTGCCGATATCTTTAAGAGTTGACTTATCAACGGTAGGAAAATGTCTGAAAATTTAGGCCATGATCCAGAAGGAAGGACGTTGGATCCCATATGAATTGAAACCAAGGGACATTGAGAGGCGTTTTTTGACGTGTGAACTGCTGCTTCAACGGCAGAAAAGAAAAGGTTCCTCGCATAGAATTGTCACTGGCGATGAGAAATGAATCCATTACGACAATCCGAAGCAGAGAAAGTCATGGGTTAAGCCCAGCCAACCATCACAATCAGTGGCAAAGTCAAATATCCATGGGTCTGAGCTCCTGCTCTGTATTGGGTGGTATCAGATAAGTGTGATTTATCATGAACTGTTGGAACCGAATGAAACCATAACTGGGGATCTTCACCGACTACAATTGATGCGCTCGAGTCGCGCATTGAAAGGAAAACGACCGGAATACTCCAAAAGACACGACAAAGTTATTTTGCTGCACGACAATGCTCGTCCGCACGTCGCAAAACCGGTGAAAACATACCTCGAAACCCTGAAATGGTAAGTTCTACCTTACCCGCCGTTTTCTCCAGATATTGCGCCATCTGATTACCATCTGTCCCGTTCGATGGCTCATAGTTTGTCTGAGCAAAACTTCACTTCTTACACCAAGGGAAAAAACATGCTCTCAACGCAAGGAGCACTCCACGCTTCTGACGCATTTGTTATAACGTGCGTTAAACGCATGAGTCCATGCTTCCAACGCACGAGCCCATGCTTTTTGGGTATGAGTCTCATGCCTTCTAAGCATGTTGCCATGCATTAAAAGCACGTTATAATAACAGCGTTAGAAGCGCGAAGGGCTCCCTTGGATTTGGAGCATGCCTTTTCTCTTTGGTGTACGAAGGTTGCCAAAAATGGGTCGATCCGTGGATTGCATCCAAAGATGATGCGTTCTTTCAACACGGTATTTATTCCTTGCCCGAAAGATGGCCGAAAGTAGTCGAAAGCGATGAACAATACTTTGATTGATGTATTGTTTGATTCCTATCCGAAATGGATAAATTTTTTTCATTCAAAAAACGCTACGAATTACTTCCAATTCCTAATACCAACTTGTGAGAAATCAAATTTGCAAACTGTCTTTCATCATCGAATTCCAATGTAACCTATAACTCGATTGATCAGAATCAGCAGAATCTACCAATGAACAAATCTTACGGATTTTACGGATTTCTACAGTTTTCTACTAAGTTACTTAGGAAAAACATGGCATAGAAAATCGCGACACTGATTCAGATATACCTTTCATTCGAAATGAGTTGTTTATAGAGGACAAGTCACCCGTTAGGAATTCATTAAAAAAAAAAAAGAAAATTGGATTGACCGTAGTATGAAGGATATTATAAGGGTCTTCAACCCATTAGCGCCTGAACGGACACTTTTGGACACCAAATTTCAGAGATTCATTGTACAATGAATTTGGTCGAAGACAAATTTTTGAGCCACTGTATCCTATGTTTTGAAGGTCGCTCTTTCGAATGGCGATGTTCAGAAATCCCTGAAATGAGTTTTTTTGTGTGAAAATTGCAAACTAAAGAGAAAGCACTGTTTTTTTGAAAAAAAAATTTTTCAAGATCATGTTTTTGTTTGCTTTTGCATTCTTCTACATACTCAATGCCGATGAATATCGCGTCCATGGACCTTCAACTGGAAGTTATCGGCTCAAGATCAATAAAAAAAAAATGTTTATCCATACAAAAAGGCGTCCGAAACAATAAATTTTACTTTTAATCTTCAGCAAATTTTTTCTCGATTTCTAAGGACTTCAGGACAAATTTCCTACAAACAAAAACGTCCTAAGATTGGTCAAAGAATACCCTCAAATTTTCTCAGACCCGTAAAAAAACATTTTTGATTTTCCGGAAAATGGGAAAATTGGGATTTTTGAAAAATTGTTTGAAAAATCCGAAGAAATTTGAGGGTATTGTTTGACTGATTCTGAGACTTTTTCGTCCCTACAAAATTTCCCCGCAAGTCCATAGTTGTATTGTATGAGTCTTATTCCTTTTCGTCGGCGCCCACTCACAAATTCTTGTGAGCGCCGCCTTCCCTCCCAATTTCCCACTCATTCTACTCACATCTATCTTAACCTATTACTCTTATCCTACTTCTACCTCACATTCAAACGTACATTTATTCCCCCCATTCCATCCTCCTTTTCCCAACCTCCTCCCCTCCCTGCCCTCCTCCTTCATCCCCCCAATCCACTCATCCACCCCTCCCCTGTCCCATCCTCACCCAATATTTCCCTTATCCTCTCACCCAACCCCACCTGACCACCCCCTATGCACCTCTCCAGCACATGTTCCCACTCCTCTACCTCTCCTCCACATACCCTACACATCCACCTATCCTTCTCCTCCCAAGATCTCCCCTCTCATTTCATTCCCTAACCTAAATCTCGCAATCCTCCTAGCCCACTTTACCCCTTCACTCTCCCCCAGGTACTTCGGGATGTCCTCTACCCCTACTTCCCTATACCACGGGTTGGACCTCGATTCTCTCAACCTCATGCCATTCCCACCTTTCTTCCACCCGCATCCCCCCACTCTACCCTCCTTTATTTCCCTTCAGCACCTCACTGCCACTCCCCCCGCCTCTCCTTTCTCCAGTTTCTCCTCGTATCTACAGGCCCTCCTCCTGAAACCTATTCTCAACTTATCCCTCTTACATTCCTCCCTCACCATATACCCAGGCGTCCTCCAATCTGAACCCAGTGTCCATCTCAAATTTTTTTCCTGTAACCCCTGCTTTCCTTTCTTTCCTTCCATCCCCAAATCTCCGCCCCATACTCTACCACCATCCCCACCAATCTATCTCATATCCACAATCTCCTCCTCCAGTCCGCTCCTAACCTCCTCTCTCCTATCCCCCATACTGTCCTCATTACCACCATACCCTCCCTTATCTTTACCCTCACCATTGCTTCCTGTTTTCCTTCGCTCTGTATAACATACCCCAGATACTTCCATTCTTTAACCTCCTCCAGCTCTTCCTTCCCCCACTCCTACATTACCTCTTCCTGTTTTCCCCCTTCCCTCCTGAACCTCATTACCTTAGTTTTCCCAACGTTTACCTCCAACCCCTTCTTCCTAAAATATCTCCTCAATACTCCGATTACCTCCTGCATCTTCTCCACTCTCGATATTACAACTATGTCGTCAGCGTAAGCCAAACTCCATATTCTCTTTCCCCCACCTCAATTCTCCCTCGTCTCCCACTTCTTGCTAATTCCCCTCCAAGATCCGCCGTCAACAAGTTGTACAGCATAGGGCTCAAAGGGCACCCTTGCCTCATCCCCCTTGCCATCCAAAATGCCTCCATCGGCTCCCCTCTTACTCTTACCCTCCCTCTTGTTTCACCATATAGCCTCCTAACCCTCCCTATCAGCCCTTCTCTCACCCCTCTCTGCCTCATCTCCCCCCATAACACTCCCCTACTCACCATGTCGAAAGCCGCCTGCAAATCCACCAATATCGCCGCTATCCTTTCTTTTCCTCTTTTAATTGTTCTCCCTAATATATAATTTAACGCGTCGATGTTGTCGATATACTACCATCGTGTATACCTTGTATAGCGCTGTGATCAGAGCTACCCCTCTATATTCTTCCACCCCTTCGCCCTCTCCCTTCTTCACAATCGGCGCTATCCAAATCTCTTTCTACTCCTCCAGAATTTTTCCCCCATTCCATACTCCTTTCGAAATCTCCCATATTGCCCTTGCCACTTCCTCACCCCCATATATCCACGCCTCACCCGATATACCATCTCCCCCACAGCTCTCCCCTTTTTAAGCCTTCCTATTGCCTATTTTACCTCTCCTGATTCTATCTTCATTCCCATCTTCCACTCCTAATAACTCTGCTCCTCCATCCCTCACCCTCCCCTTTACCCCTCCTAACAGCTTCATGAATTATTCTCCCCATTGCCTTAGCCCTATTCCCTCTTCTACTTCCTTTCTGCTTCCTCTTTCCCTCCTAATCATATCCCACACCTGCGCTTCTCTCTTCACTTTCCCAATTTCTTCGCGAACCCTTTCCTCCTTCTTCTTCTTCTCGCACGTCTCCCTATATTCCTTCCTCCTCGCTATTATCTCCTCTACCTCCATCTTCCCTTCTCTCCATTCCCTTATCACTCTCGCCACTTCCCTCTTTTTTCCCCCGCACTCCTGATCCCACCCACGATTCCTTCTCCTCTGGCCCCCTATCTTCACCTTCTTCTCCCTCATCGCCACCCTAATTCTCCCCTCCAAATCCTTTTCCAACTCCTCTCCCTTCACCCCTGTCCTCACCCAGCCCTCTTTATTCCTCTTAAATTCCCTTATCCCCTCCTCTGACCAATCTATCACTCCCTTCCACTCCTGTCCTCCTTCCTTGTTCCTTCTCCACTCCCGCCCACCTGCCCCCAGTTCCACTATCAGCGGCAAGTGATCCGATCCTCCTCTTGCTCCTACCTCCATTCTCTTCACCTCCTCCCAGCCCTCAATATCTCCTATCACATAATCTATCACTGACTGCCCTCTCTCCCTTTTATATGTATATTCCCCCTCCTCGTCCCCTTCCACCACTCCATTCATCACTCCCCACCCTTTCTCTTCCAGGATTTTAATCAACTCCGCCCCCCCCCTCCTCA
>JAFFJZ010000249.1:0-27338 GCA_018340375.1 Gonatopus flavifemur | reverse complement strand
TTTTTTTGGGAAAACTCTTCCCGTTTGGAATCCTAAAAATACGTTGGGGAATCATTATTACATTTTACATTCTCTCCCATTACCTCTCTCTCTCTCTCTCTCTCTCTCTCTCTCTCTCTCTCTCTTCCTCTCTCTCTTCCTCTCTCTCTCTCTCTCTCCCTTCCTTATACATAGACATCACACAGGTAAAATCTCTTACATAGAACAACGATAGAAATAGCCATATATTACGCCTGAGAAAAAACCTACCTCCCACCAAGTCTTCGCCACCCACCACCACCCACACCAGCTCCACCCCATCACCACCCCCATCACCACGCACCAGCACCTATCACCCCATCCCCCAACATTCCATCACCACCCACCACCACCACCACCTACCACCCCAATCACCCAACATTCCATATCCACCCCCCACCCACCACCAGCCGCCACCCACCACCCCGACTTATCTAATCTATACAGTTGGATTATCTTATCTCAGACAGACTATCTTATCTTATCCATACAGGTGCAGTTTGTTGTGACGGCCCAGACCCGGCAGCATACTACTAACGTAGAAAATTCTACGCACTCCTACGTCAAAGTACGTCAATCTATGACCAAGAGTTTTACCTGTATACTGTGACGTAAAAGGTGTAGAAATACGTAGAATGGCATGAACTCTCGGACTTTGTATGCCAAATTTACATATTTCTACTCCTCTGCTTCAATTTCGCGTATTTTCGGCACAAATATTCATATTTTTCTCTATGCCTAATTACGTAAACCTATGCCAAGCTGTGGAACGTAGATTGATGTAATATTCTGTAGTTTTTCGCGTAATTTGGCGTAGAAATATTTTCACAAGGGATATCCGCAAATATTTCAAATTAATCGTCAGTCAATAACCTACAGATAATTGCTGACAATAATGATCATGAGACGATCACACATGAGTTTTTAAGGCAAAAAAAAAAATAATTTTAAATTTGTAAAAAAATTTCATCTATCATGCCTGCACATTCTCATAATTATTTGTTCTACTTACTTCATTTCACAAATCCTTCGTGGAAGATGGAATCTGCACGAATGTAAAGGATCAATAATTCATGAATACGCAAAATTAAATTGAACAATCCAAAATGTGGTTCACATGTATGAAAACCAAGGAAGAATTAATTTACTCATGTTGGATCAAATCTACGTATATCTTAAGAGGATACGAGCGGCTGGGCTTTTCTGAATTTTTTCGAAACAAAGGACGTGAAAATGCGTGCATCGATTCGAAATATCTCTCTGTACAGCATTTCTTGAGATGCTAAAGGAATGCTGTACAGAGAGATATTTTGAATCGATGCACGCATTTTCACGTACTTTGTCTCGAAAGAATTGGACCGCTCGTATCCCCTTAACGAATGAATGAATTATTAATCTTCACTTCAACTTAGATTCATTCAGAATTATGCGGATCTGATTAATTTTCTCTCAAAATACTCAATTCTTCGAAACAATCTAAAAGTAAAAGATGAAGGCTGTTGATGCGCGCAAACTGCAATTAATTACAGATCCAAATCATCCGTCCCCGGTAAGCGAGGGCATATCCAGGGGAAGGATCCAGGGGGTCTGGACCCCCCTCTCCACAAATTAATTAATTTTTTCTTTTTACATACATTTTATACATATTTCATAAATACAGACATGCTTTCATCTCGTGAAACCTTCTTACGAAAAAAATCTGTGTACGCCCTTTTCGGTAAGTACTTCGTATAATTTTCTGTAATATTGTGATCATCAATGGGAGAGAAAGAGACATAAGAAAAGGAGAACTACAAATATATTTATAAATCTTCCTCAGTATAAGTGAAGAAATGGAATTGAGGAGATTTCTCAACATAGATTCATGTTTTTTTGGTCGAAGCATCCAAATATCCAACTATTTTTGCAAAATTCGTTGTACATTGTTTTTTTTTCATAAACAATTTTTATTCAACGCATCATTGTTCAATCCTTATTCTGCGAGATGGAAATTGAAGATTGAACATTTGGGGCTCTCTCGAACTCAATAGTTTCCGAAACCTATTTCACGATTAGTTGGCAAAATCTTATCGGAATGATATAAACATTGATATCCAGATTCGATGTGTATTGCCGGAGCTTGTAAAATGATTCGGATGATGAAAACATTTCGTTTTTCAATAATATTTGATAACGAATTAGTGGCTCTCAGGCTCGTGTTTTCCGAGTTTCAACGACACAAAGTGTCGAGCGAAATGTGAAATTAAGAAAACTTCGAACAATAAAGGTGCTCTATGTTTGAGGGAGTTTTTCTGGAGATTTGAAATTAATCGAACAAAAATATGGGGTTTATGATTTATGTAAGACGATCTGTCTTATGAACGGGTCCTGTATACCATCGTATTCATGTCTTGGAAATATATTTCAGACAAGTTTAAATGTCTCATGCAACGTGTTTGATATCATTCACATCATATATGACACATAAACTCGTGATAACAGTTCATTATTTGTACTTTTCTTCAGTCATAAATGATTTGAAATGCTAAGGAACTTGAATTGTTTATAGACATGATTAATGAATTGAATTCGACAAATTTAATTCGAATTCAATGTTACCCTAACAGCACAACGTTTTCGTTACCTTTCGATACCTTTCTGAGAGGTGTTACACGTTTCAGAAAGGTATCAAAAGGTAACTGAAAGCAGTTGTGTTGAGGGTACACGGAGAAAAAAAATTCGCTGGAATAGCAAGAATTTCGCTGTTCCAGCGAAATTCGCTCGTTATTATAAGGAAAGCAAGCAAGCAATGCAACCTTTCATTCCGATCCTCATATTCAGTAGGTAAACGACGTAGAGTCATGAGAAATTTCCGTTGCGAGCTGATGGATAAATCGCTGTATCTTTCGAACCAATAGTCCAATTGATCTGAAACTTTCCATAAAGTTTGTCCGCACACTAGCGAACAACTTTGTCGCTGGAAGTTTTTCGCAGCTCATACTTCCCCGACATTTTTCAATGCAAAGTTTTCCTCTTAGTTGAAAACCTAGTTTTCACTTCAAATTGAAAATTCATTAATTTTGCATCAATTTTTGAAAATTTTGTTGAGATCGTCATCTTCGGGGGAGTGTTCCGAATCAGAATCTGCAAGACTCATCTTGATACGTTGAAAACTGCTCGAGTTATAACGAGTTTAAGATGAAAAAACATTCATTTTTAGTACGAAAAAAAGAGGTACTTTTTAATTTTTTCTCGAAAACTATTGATCATAGAAAAACATTGTAAACGAACACTCTTATTGATTTCTCAATCCCTATCACCCAGTATTTTTAGTTCTCCAAAATTCCGACTTTTTTCGGTCCACCACGTGACCGCTTGGACAATACTTTTACCGCGGTTCGAGCGCTCGTCGAGTTCTTCTTCCCGTGGGTTCTTGTTCAGGTTGTTTTCTATATTGTTGCGATTTGGATCAAATTTGAGAGATTCGAAATATTTTCCCCTGGAATATTTCCCCTTTTTGAATACATTCATGTGTTAGATATTGTTGATATTTATTTCTCAAATATTCGCTGAAGTTTCATATATGGTAGATTTATATTGATAAATGAATTCAACATAACAACTCGATGAATAAAAACGATGCGTGTATGTCACTAAACGTAGCGAATTCTCACACACTACATTTTGAAAAATGTTGTTGGGAATTTCCCATTTACCTCAACCCTGGTGAAAATTGAACCATGTAGGAAGGGTTATCTGGAGCAATTGTACGCTCAAAATGTTTCAGTTTACGCTCATTCTTATATATACTCTGACTACACACTTCATACACGGAGAGACCGACCGCATCATGAATTAGAAAACCGACTGTCAATTTGGGGAAAAAGAGGATTGCTGCAAAATATTCGTAGCCAGCAGTGTTGCGATATTGCCCGAGCTGGGAAATTGCCGCAGGGTCACGTGACTACTACTACGTCACAAACTACTACGTCACTCACTAATACATATGAGCACGCTCGTCGGTGAGTTATCCCCACCACCGTATAGTATGCGAGATATATATATGCGCTCAACTGGTTGTTTCAGAACGTCGATCATGTTCGACAAATAGAGAAAGGAGGTAATATAAATATAAGGTAAATGTTTCTCTTTATCACATGCCCTTCATTCTAGCTATTTCCTCAGCAAGAGCATGATTTTTCGCTGGTGAAGACATATATATACGTCGTCATAGCAACGTATGATGTTTTTCGAATGCTGGACTTGATGAAAGACCCATGAACATTAGAAATCGAATGAAATTACAGCTTATTCGTTTCCGAAATTCCTGCTGAGAATAGTTTGAGCACTTATTAATATATTTTTTCTTTTACCTACATTCTCTATTTCTTTACCATGACATTCAATATCTCACACAAAAATTATTCCATTATGGAATTATTAAACGTAAATATCCTATCCATGTGAGCCCTGGTTGAAGTCTGATGCTGATCCATGAGAAGATAGTCGATCATGAAAGATCTAGAAGAATCATGTAAGAGGATTTAAGAACAAAATTTCTCATGTGTTGAAAGCTGCTGGTTTGTTGGATGAAAGTTTCTATTCTTGGAATTTGGAAATTTTCAAAGAAGCACAGTTTTACTGATGTGAGGCAAATTGTTTGCAACTGTCGAATCTTTTGTACATGATCTTTCTTGATGATCTTATATTTTCCGAAATATTCATTATACCAGTGCGATAAAGCACGACACACACAACCTTATAAACACCTCTTTTCTCATCCCTGAATACAAATTTGTACATGGCCCAATGTGACAAGCCGCTGGAGTAGTACTGGAAACCTACGTTCAATTTCAGTTGGTAAGCAATTTTGTTTCAATCATGGAAATTCATGATGAATATTTTTTTCTCGGCTCAATTATACATTGAATCAGCAATTGCTTTTCATGATTGTATGTTTGACTAAGAATGTCCCACAATATCTACAAAAGGAATTATACACAATCATAAAATCTCATAGCCCACTTATGAAAATCCATAATCTTTCAACTGGATTATTCTATATACCCTGGTGGAAAACTTAGTTGAATCCTCATTCCTCAATTTGGACACTTTTTTATTAGAAATTACAATAGAAATCTACGAATCCCCACAAAAATCATGAAATTGAAAGTGGAATGACTGATTCAATTTCACCCGAAATTTGTTGAAATTCATCTTTCTTGTTAATTTTTCATGGAAAGGAGTCCAATTGCGGAGAAATTCAACATGGAATTCAATGAAATTCAGTACATTTGTAATGTACCAATGAATTCCAATCGTTAAATCTGAAAATTTTTCCCCACCAGGGTATCGCCAACAGACTGTATCTAGAGAGGATATACAGGGTGGGGTATTTAAAGTGTCGCGGGCGTTTTTTCCAAAAGGTGGAGATACGAGAAAATTTTTCCGACAAAAGTTGTAGGTACTGAGGGGACATCCGATGGTAGCCTTGGCTGACTCCGAATCTCATCTGGCGTACTTCTGAGATCAACTCTTTGCTTTTAAATAGCATCTCACATTTTTTACTGCAGATTTGGACTTAGGTCAAAACCAAGAAACTTTTTGGTCTGAACCATTTTCCCTGAAATCCGCAAAGATGGCGCTTCTAATCGATATTGTTCCACACTGAATCTGACATTAGAATAATTTCCGAAATCGAAGGCTCTTGGAGGAGAATGTTTCGTACAAAAGTTGTCAATACATACACAACATATCATTTCACCGTCTACATTACTACCCATCTGTGGTTTCCTCACGCGATAAACAAACGACGGGGTTCAGTGAAACGTGATTTTGAAAGCCGCCTTCACGTTACATTTGATTATTACTTGGTTTATGCACAAATTGAAAATCATGGATATCCGATACACGTTTCTGAAAGTATCGATATGATCTTACATTTACGGTATGCATGAGAACCCCAGACAAGCATATGACTTGTATGCAACGATTTCTGAAAGAACAACGCCATCCATTAGTATTTCTAACGCATTGGCAAAATTATTCCAGAAACGGGAAGTGTTACGAGGGAAAAACGACATCGAATGAGAACTGTTAGCGGAGAAAACGTAAAGTTGGCTGTACCAGCTTGCAGTAGCTAATAATCCACACGTGAGCCTCGTGAAATTCGAACTCCATTCGGGAATTTCGAAGAAGTGTCTTTCGAATACTGAAACGGTCACAAATTCCATCCGTATCAGCATTTGTTTGCATCAAGATCTTCTCACGGTGATGATTTCGAAAATCGTGTACAGTTTTGAGCCGATGGGTCTAGCGTGCAAATGCACAATGCCAACAACTTCATCAACATTATTTTCTGATGAGTCGACGTTCACCAACTGCGGTCAAGTAAATCGACATAATATGCATTACTGGGCGACAGAAAATCCAGATGGTTACAAAGCCAAGTAGAGCATCAAAGACAATGGTTATGGAATGTTTGGTGTGGTATTTTCGATCTCGAGTAATTCACCGTACTTCATTGCAGATACGCTTAAATGGAGAGAAGTACAGACATTTCTCAGATCAAGTACTTCCAACATTACTTGAAGACATACCTATTCAGGAACGATTGTATATGTGGTATCAACACGATGGTTGTCCATCCCATTATGCAGTCACAGCTCGAGAAATATTGGACAGAGATTATCCTGGACGATGGATAGGACGTCGACCAGTTCATTGGCCTGCCCGTCCTCCGGATCTTACTTCTCCAGATTTTTTATGGGGATACATAAAGATACAGTTTATCAACAAGCACCGACTACACCTGAGAATAAGGCGTCAACGAATCATCACATGCATGCGCGAGCATCAATGGAAGATATTTTATAATGGAGTTCAGCAATCTTTTGTAAAACGTTTTGAAATGTGGGCATTAGAAGTCGAAGGCTATCATTTTGAGCATCTACCGTACTTAAAATTATCCAAGTGATGTAGATGATTGAATAAAAAGTTGTGTTCTTGTCTGTTATACCTTCATCACTCTCTGTTTCCAGTTCAAGGGGTCCTCTTGAATCAGACAACTTTTTGTCCGAAACATTCTCCTCCAAGACCCTCTGTTTTCGAGGTATTCTAATGTCAGATTCAGTATGGAACAATATCGATTAGAGTTTTCATCTTTGGTGGATTTCATAGGAAAATGGTTCAGATAAAGTTCTCTTGGTTTTTGACCTAGAATCCAAATCTGCGGTAAAAATAAGGGAGATGCTATTTAAAAACAAGAGTTGACCCCAAAATGCCCTTAGCAGGGATTTGAGGTCAAAGCCGCGCCACCAATGGATGTCCCCTCGATACCCTACACCTTTTGTCCGAAAAATTTTCTCGTTTTCATTTCATTTTGGAAAACGCTCGCGACATCTTTAAATTCCACCCCGTGTATGAAGAACAAAATATTTACATAACAAGAAGAGAAATTGTTGATTGAGAATTGAGAATTGAATACCTTCTCGTTTCAATTTTATAATTTTCAATTAATGTTTTATTTATTATGATCATGGATACTATACTTATCAATTCTCATCAATCTCATTCTGCCTTGTTGAGAGAGAGTTTTGTGGATCGTTTCGGGGGTCGACAAATTTTATCTCCAAATTGAAAATTCTCAGACCAAAACAGTTCTCCGAACTGGGAAAAATTTGGGGTTCCAGCCCTGTCTGTCTGTCATTTTATCTCGTCCGTATGTCAAATAAATTTGCGAACCTGAATAT
Source organism: Gonatopus flavifemur (assembly GCA_018340375.1). Lineage (NCBI taxonomy): Eukaryota > Metazoa > Arthropoda > Insecta > Hymenoptera > Dryinidae > Gonatopus > Gonatopus flavifemur. Next base: position 19,590 of record JAFFJZ010000249.1, on the reverse strand, counting down.
TCCTATCTGACTCATTCGATTGCAATGAAATTTCTATCACAGTTAGCTCCAGTGATAGTGGTCCCATATAAGTTTCCAGCTTGATCATCGAAAGTGTGAACTTTTTGTTTTGCATCCGTTATTTCCTCAATGTTTTGAAAGCATGCCTTCCTCTTTGGTCCATATCATCCGAATGCCATGAAACTTTGATTTTAGTCAATTAATAATGAGGTGATAATTATGTCGTATAAATTTCTACGCAGATAGGAATTCGAGGGAAGAGAAGGGTAAGCAGTCATTCGAAACGAATGGAAAATTCTGGTAGTTCTGTATATTCGGTATTTTTCCAAATACAAGGAGGGAAGCTGTGTGCCAATTGGTAGAGTTTAATATAATAAGTACATTTATTGACCAATTAACTTACGTTATCAAAACCTAACAACACTATCAAGGAATTTCATCGGAATATTCGAAAGATATTCTCACGTTATACAAAGTTTTTTCTTTCAACCCTTTGAAAAGTTTTTCCGTTCATGCAATATCTCTATTATTGTTTCCTTTACTTTCCCAAACATGAAAAGAATATGGTACCCTTTGCAAGTTCATGGAAATGGACAGGCAATACTTTTCATGGAAGATTATATGGAAGATTTAGAATGAAAATCTGATGGCTCACTCTCCGGAAATATTCCTGATCAAGGTTTGTGGCGAGGGCCAAGGAGAGGATAATGAGAGTGGGTTTTGAATTGAACCATCACCGATAAAGAAATAATCTTCTGATAAGACGATCGTAAGAGTATTGGCTACATTCATATGAATCTGCTGGAATACCTTTCAAATGTAATGAGATTGGATTAAGAACAGATAGAAGTACTCTGATAGATAGAAAAATTTATATGAGATTGATCTCGAGGAAAGATTCACTACAAAACATTGAGAAACTGAATATGTTAGCTTTTTATTTAAACAAAATAGAACACTGAAAGGAAAATCATCTGAAACGCGACTTGAAGCTATAAGGCATGGTTAATTATTATACGAGATACTTTATATTCAATTAACTAACACTATATTGATATTGTGGTTAGAGTATTTGTTTTATATCCATGTGAATTATATCATCATAATCATAATTATATATTTGAATTAGTGTTCTTGATTCTTTCATCGAAAACAAAAGTATATTCGCTGTATGAGCAGTATCTAACATACCTTCAAACTCTCTGGCTTTGGTAAATCCCATTGAAACAATTGATTCTTCTCATTGATTCCGATGCAGAAACGCAATCTCAGAAAGCAAGAATTCTAGATAAATTTTGGGAGAGGGACAATTTCTCTGAAAATTTGAAAGGAACTGTAATGGAAGTAATTGAGTACTTCCAATGGCAGTTCCAAAGAATTTTACTCCAAACTTGTCCCTGTCTCAAATTTCATTCCAAATTGTGGTAAATATGACGAGAAATTTTTTCTTACGTGATTCAAAACCCATTCGTTTCATTTGTTCCGTAATTTTGAATTCTCTGGGTTAGTGTGTGTACTTCTCTGATTAGGAAAATCTATTGAATTTCCATTCATGACTAACATTGAACACAAACCTTGCAATCGGCGAATGACCATTCAAACCTATCCAAATCTATTGGAAACCCTGATTTTTTGATGGGCTAATGATACCTTCTACCGTTGCAAATTCGTTATTATACTTAATAGGATCTCAATGGATGTATTTCACCAGCGTTCGAATGAGTGATGTGTAGTGAACACACAACTTTTCGTAGAGTAATATTGATTTGAATATATTTTTTGCTTCAACTACATTGAGTCATTATCCATCGCAATGGAAATGTACAAACTGTACATTTTTAAGCACGAATTTTTCAATATACAACTTTTACTAGATTAACATTTTCCTGTACCAATAATCTGCCATGAACAACAATAAATCAACACAAATTAATAAAACATAACAGTCGAGAATCACAACTATCAGTAACTCAATAATAAAAATAATAATAACACTAAAATAAAATCATACCTTTAACATTCATCTACTAATTCCACAATACTTTTTACAATAACATATCAAGCAATTATCAGTATCACAGTATTTGCTTTCTTTACCTTTTTCGCTGCTGTTCACATTAACCCACGTGCACGGAAAATTAGTGATCCAAATTTCGTTGACTAGTATATTAGTTTCGGACGGAAAACAAATTCGAAGAGAATCCGTACACTGCATTTTAATAATTCGTTGACTTCGTCAATTGTTTCAACACTGGAATTCACTCTCCATTTTGATCGTCAAAATAATGAAGAGAGTCAACAAATTATTGAAATGCAATGTGAGAATTCTTCTCGAATTCGTGCTCCGTTCGAAAGTGACATTCTAGTGCACGAAGAATTGGATCACTAATTTTTTCCGCATATGTCTCATGTTATAAAACTTCCAATAACACTATATTTTTCGAAATAACATTTTTGATTACAATTCAGGTACAATGTAAGGAAAATCTAGAAGTACCCAACACATTGAATACTTTTTTTTTTTAATCATATATAATTCAATATATATAATTGTTATATGATTTCCACATTAATTATATTAGGAACGTAACATTGTGCTAACCGTATTGACGTTTGATTGTTCTACTGTCTTTTTCATTTATGCATGTGATGCATATTTCATAGATACCGTCATTTATTTTGAGTACTGTAACATAAGTTTCCATTCTTCATCATTTAAACAATTGGAATTTATGATTACATGATATATGGATAGGAGATATACTTATAGAAGAACAATTTTTCAATATTCATTGAAAACTACCAGAGTGGTTGCAATAGGGAACCGGAGGATTCCTAGTTAGTATTAGCCATACTGTATAAAACGTTGTTAAGACTTACCTTGTCCACGTACAAGGAAGGCAATATACTATTTGAGTTTGAATAATTTTCGAAGATAAGATGAAGCTCTATCCCAAATCAAATTTGTGGTTGGAAGAAGAGTTATATCGATAATTCTTTTAAGCGAAGAATTCAAATTCCAATAATATGAAATAATAATAAACGTTATCATGAAATTAATACACAACTAATAGAGAATAGATATTACATGCAAGGGTCAAAATTTTCCTATTACTTGACATCGGACAAATCTCATTATTTTTAACAATATATTATTTCATTTTCTGCATTATTTTACTTTCAAAACGTTGAAAAGACAAACCCTCGATTGGCCGGAAGAAAATTATTGCAAATTTATTGCGAGGCACAATGATATGCAGGAAAGAGGATCTTCGCAACCTAGTAATATTAATTACGTTGATTAGTGAGGAATCATTTCTAAATATTGTTGATACCGAATTTGACTTGATTTCATGTATGAAAAGATATTTCAAAAATATCGGTGTAAAATGTTATTACCATTTACTGACTGTAACAAATAGTTCATGTCGTTGATTTACAATTCAATTCAGATTTTATGTAGCAACAAATGTGAACTCACAACATTCAAATTTAGTATATAAGATATTGATGGCGTTTTTTTACGTACATGGTTAATTGTTCCATTTTTCAAAGATTTATTCTCTCTCTCAAATCATAAACACAATTCAAAAATTCATTCACAGTGGTTCCAACTTGTATCAAACAGCCAACCGTTAAGTAGACAATCGAATGAGACTGAATTGAGAGAGTTTATAAAGCTTCATTTCTCTCTTGTTTAACAATATACTATTGAATGACGTGAAGTGGCGTCTTTCATGTTTCTTCAAAACTGAACAAAACAGAGTGAAAGACTCAAGTACAGGCGGTAAAATTTTGTACGTTGACCTTACGTACCCTTTTGTCTCTCAACGTGTTCAATATTTCTTAATACGTGCCATTGAGTTCCTAATACTTTTCGTTGTGACCAAATGTACTCTCAGTGATCATCATTGGGCAAGTCAGAACTAGATGAGGGAAGTCCAATCCTGATGGAACAGATTTTGCAGCTACGTATATCCTGGTATCCAAATGATTGTTGCGTTTATCAATTATGCCAGAACCATCATTCACCGCTTATACAAGTATTTTGCGATACCATCCAACATAGACAATCTCACATTAGGTTAATTCCAACAATTCCCATAGATGAACGCTATCTAAGGGTGTTGTACAGTAACCATTGAAGAATCTCACGGCTATATTAATAAAGATGATGAAATTTTCGGATACCCTTGTCTGGTACCTCAACTGTGACGATTGTAAACATGTAAAAAATACACCAATGCGATGGATATTTGAAGCCTAATGATTCATTTGATGATCTTGAAGACATCCATCATTTGTTGCTACACAAGATGGTAATGTCATCATTCAAAATGACCTTTACTAATCGATGAACTAAATAATTTTGTCTCAACTGGATCGCTTGTGTATTGTAAACTCAATTACTGACTGTGACTGTACTCATGTTTCCTTCATCATTTATATGAATGTTGACTATTTGACGGGTGAAATAATTTAGCCATAACTGACCGCTCGTACAATATATCATGGATCGGACAATTACTGATTGTGGACTGTAGTGATGGTGGTTTGTTAAAACATGAATGATTTGATGATATCGCTAACGCTATGAAGGAGGCATGAACTAATTTCTGATTAATAAGATTAACTGACTGTATGTGCCTCGATTTTCATTATGTTACAAAAATAATTGAACCATGGTTTATAATTGCAATCCTACCATTTCGTTGAGAGGGAATGTGTAACGATGTAATATGAGTTAGAAATGTGCACAACTTATCAGTGGTTGAGAAAAGCTGAAGATATATACATACGTGCAAATGAAAAGTATATCAGTAACGTAAAACTCATATCAAATTCTAACGAAAGCAGAAAACATTTCTTCTACCACACTTCAGCTCCGTCAAAATTTTGAATCAAATGCCATCAAGTAACTTGAAAATGAGCGCTGACAATATATTCTTGGTTTGATTCGTTTATCGAAACAAAACGAAAATTTTATTCCACAAAACTTGAAAAAATTGTTGTGTAACTCCTCAAATAAATCTATTTGAACGAAGAACTCCGTTTGAAGGACATCTGCCAATATTTTGGATCTTCAACAGTTGAATATTTCGTTATTCAATCACTGATTCTTTCTAATAAACGATCCAAACTCCCGCAATATGTGCTGGTAATCACATGTGCAGTCAAATTTTGTTACAATCATTCGAGCAAATCTAAAGACTCCACATCATAAATAATTGTTTGAATCAAGGCAGTAGAGCGAGCGACATTTATATACTATTCTGTCCTCTCTCAATGCAGAGCGAAATTTTGTTGTATCCAGAATTGTAATTTACATAATAATCGCAGTGTGCAAAAATGGACATGTTCAAAATATTCAGCAAGGAATGGAAGTAACACATGATTAGACCAGATCAAATTGAAAACCGTGCAGAAATTACTTCATGAAATCTAAGATGAGCCTCGTCAAAAATTATTTTCCAATTCAATAATATTTTTTCATGCATTGTTACTCACGGCTCATTTAACGTTTATCCGGTCACTTTTGGGCACAATATTATATGAACAGTAGTGTCGTCAATGAAAAATATCGTTATAAGAAAAATGTTTCCTGAATAATGTCAAAAGTTAGCTTGAAACAACATGTTGCTGAAGTTCGAATCGTTTATTGAAACGAATTGGTAATCAAAGAACGAAATACTCAACTGTTAAAGACTCCAATTCTTGCAGTATACTGCATATGATATTTTATATGATATTTTTAGTTGCAAGGAGTTAATTTGGAGAGATAAACGCCGAAGATTCATCAGACTTTGTGAGTTTGAATTTCCGTTTCATTTGTATAAACGATTCAAGAACATGAAACAACAAAACATTCAATAACATAGTTTCCGGATTTGTGTTGAACGTGAGCTCCCCTAAAAATTAGCGAACAGAATTAGAAATTCACCATACATTTGGCAACAAACGGTGATTCAAAAAATCCGATGTTTTTTTAACAACAACAAATAACAACAGTGAACTTTACTTCAAGAACGAAGGATACTTGAAATAACAGTGGGCGGGATTCCAGGAGATCAGGACCCCAAGGTTCGTCACTCCCTCGGTATTTAACGACTCCAAACCTGCTCCTGAACTAGTGTTTGTGTAAATGCATGAATAAGTATCCCCAAGTAAAATGTAATCTGCTGAATATAGCAGCGTGCAGCAGTTCAGGAGATTAGGACCCCAAGGTTCGTCACTCCTCCGTATTCAACGACCCCAAACCTGCTCCTGAACTAATGTTTATGTGGATGCATGTATAAGTATCCCCAAGTAAAATGTAATGTGCTGAATAGAGCAGCGTGTAGCAGTTCAGGAGATCAGGACCCCAAGGTCTGTCACTCCTCGATATTTAATGACTCCAAACCTGCTCCTGAACTAACGTGTGTTTGTGTATTTGGATACAGGGTCATAAAAAGTGTATGTGCGTGAGGATTTGATGAAAAATTATTTGGTAGTTTTCCACAATTTATAGTAAGTTCCCCACATTTTACAGAGAACTGATGATCTTCGAAATGATGATATTATTGTAGGAAATTATGAAATACAGATATTACTTTTCAATTTCCTCTTTTTTTGTATAAAACTTTGGAATTCATTTTCTCATAATGAGATTCAGTGACGGTCATTGTGCAACTTTTTAAACCGTGAGCCCTTAACGCGCTTCTTATTATGCAAATTGCGTTCAATAATTTTGTGTCACGTCCCGCATTTTTGCGACCTCGGAACAATACTTTTAGAGTATTGTTTTGAGGCGGATTGCGGGACTCTTGCCCGCCTTTCCCCTGACCATGCGTTTTTCCCGCTATTACGAAATTTCTTTTTCCTCTCTCTGCCCGTGCATTGTATATGTGCGAAGCAGAGAGTTTTCTCCTCCACCTGTACACTCTCACATATTGCTGCTCGGAGTCTCATGCATACACGATCACCCGTGTGTGCGTACGACTCTTCGTTGCGTGCATTACGGGTGTACTATACCTTCATTGTCCTCTTCCTTACCCTTTTCTTTCAACACCTTTTTTTGTGACAGGGTTGTCGAGAGGCGATTTCGGAAAACTCCCTTGGAATCTCCCATAGTATTCCCTGTGAGTATACCTGATTTCAAATAATATTTCCTCATTTCCTTCCTTTATGAATATCCTATATTGTTCTCGGCCGGTCGCATATGTGCATTGTCGGTGTTGAGGCCAGCAAGAAAATCTGTCCTCGACAGCGATAAGGCACGTGCGGGACTCATCGGCGCCGAAACCCAACACCGGATTCCTTCGAATTTCGACGTTGGGTTGAAGTGCTGACCACGCCGGGAAAAATCTAACTCCCACCTCCTTATTTCAAATCCTCCATGATTTTGTCATGCCCTTCAGGCCCCGAGATCGTCGCTCTACAACGGCTAAAAATCAGTACTTCACCGACCTTAAACTTCCGCGATTCGAAAAAGTAAGTTCGCGTGTTGAATCTCTCTCTCTCTGAAGATTTTGGGGCTCATGTGCTGCGATCACCAGTAAAGTCTCGACAGGGTCAGTTTCCCCTGTATAAACAAAAAGAAAATTGCCCTTTCATCCGTTCCTTAAGCCATGAAGGGATGAATTCTCTCGAAGAATTCGAGGCCCTTCCGCTTATGAGATGGATGAGACCCAGAGATTTTTCTTTTGGTGTATCGTGGTCCATGTGGTCCCCGGGACTCTTTTTAGGGAGATGGAGAGAGAGCGTCCCGTGCGTGTTGTTATCATCCTTTCTTTTTCTTTTTCCTCTCCTTTTGAGTAGCACGCGTTTCTCCGAAATCTCAAAATCTCTTCAAACAGTAGAGTTGAGTGTGTCTACAGCAACCACCATTTGAATATCTTGGACCGTCGACTTGCTCCACGGAATAACTTCTGCTGGTGAGTACCACTCTTTACTCCAGAGGGTGCTTCTCTTCTACCCTTTTCCCTCTTTCTTCCTTCAGTCCCATCCCGTCGCGAGCGATATATGAATATATATATATATATATATATATTCACTATGTATTCCTTTTTTTATATTATTTGCCTTTTTGAATAGCATGTATGTGTGAACTCACGAGAAGGAAATTATACTTGATCATTAAACCCAATTCTGCTTCCGTTGATTTTCCCCAGAGTACAGATTCCTTGATAACAGCACCGGTCTTACCGCTCGGGACCGATGCATCTTCCTTTCCTCGTGAATTGAAGAAAAATCGCGACGAGCTTGATCGATGAATCTCGCTCTCGTCGTAACATTTGCACCCATTTTATTTCTTTTTTTAGATTTGACATCGGTCACGACAGAAAATGCCCTTTCCGCTTCTGCGTTGGAGTGAGGAATGCTACGAACTCGATCAATCAAAGCTTCCAATTCCGGGAAGAATTCCGTGCCTTTCTTGGGAGACTTGTAATCCAAAATCAAGGACCACATTTGGTCAAAATCCATACCAATTAATATTTTTTTCCCACGTTCTTTGGGAAGACGCGTCAGCAGATTCCATTCTGCCTTCAGTTCTGGTGTTACAATAACACCTAGACGTTCCGCAACGAAAGCCACGGACTCAAAGGACTTTTCCCGATCTTCAAAAGCGCGGATTCCGCTTTGAATACGGGAAGGTGTCGGTAAAGGAATCCGATACTAAATTCAATCGTTCAGACAATTGGAGAATTGCTGTACGACAAAAATTAGTACGGCTGTTCCGAATATCCTTAACAACCTCGGAATTGAGATGGTTTTTGTACTGTGCTTCAAGAGAAGGTAATTGATCTTGTTGTTCGTCTTGATTACCTTTCAAGGTAGAAATAGCATCTGCTAAAACGTCCCTTTCTTCCAGGGACTGAGAAATAAAATGTTCACATTTCCATCCAACATCTATGAATTTATCACCGATCTGCAAATTACCTTCATCGAACAAATCGAGGTGCAGAATTTGCTCAGGGATCCCTAAGGGAGGTTTTCGAACAAATCTCTGGGCAAGTTTGTGTATCAGATCCAATGAATCATGATACACGTCTTGAATTTTTGTGCTCTTTGTTGAGAATGATGCATTGAACGTATTGAAATCTCGGAGAGCAACTTTCAGAAAAAGAAGGTAAGCTTTTAACTTATCACCGTTCATGGTAACAAGCAAGTTTGTAGCCGGTGATTTTTTCGCGAGACGTGTTATTGCGACCGTTTTCATATGCTGCCGTTTCAACGTCAACGACACAGACTTGCTTGTGATTTTCCTTTCGTCTTTTGCACAACGAGATAAGGCTTCCTCAATTCTTTCCCACTCTTCCAGGATCCTCTGAATGCAGTGCTGCAACTCCAACCATCGCGTGACGGACAAGGATAAAATTTGTTTGGGTACGATGCCTAATTCACTGGCCACATCGATAGCAATGTCATTCCGCTTCGCACTTCTACGGAAGAAAGTGGCTACGTCTTGAATGAAATTTAGGACGTAACTTGGAATACATTTACCTCAATGCATTGTTGCCAAAGCACTTATGTGACATACACAGCGAGAGATGAAAGCAGGGCATTTATTTCTAAGCAAAGTTGCGACTGAATTGTTTTCTCCCGTCATAACCGGTTCATTATCCGTGGATAATGAACTGATATTTCTAAAAGGGATTTGATGCAACCGTAAGCACGTTTCAAGTGCAGCAGAAAGTTTTTTATGGGAACACTCAATCGCCGTCATTTGGATAATTTGTAACAATTGACTGATTGGTGTACCCAATTCTTCATCAATGAAACGTACGCAAACAGCCAAGTTTTTTTATTGGCAATATCCACAGACCCGTTAACGTGGATACCAAAAGGGGTTATCTGCAGTTTGTTAACTAATTTTCCCTTCTCAACGACCGCGACATTATTGACGATGATTCCTGAAATTTTATCACGTTTTAACTGCATTTCTTGGGCAATTTGAGAATCTGTGGAGGCAGCTTTTAACGTATCAACCAAAGCAGAGGCCACATAAACAGAAATATTGTGTTCCGCGACAAAAGTTGATAATAAAATTTCAGCACGAGCTACATTTTCATGTAAAATTGTGTCTTCTACTATGTGAGAATCACACGAACCATCAGCATCCGGCAAATTATTGTTCACAGATGGATAAGATTCACTGACAGATGGATTGTTATTCTTTGATGCCCATTGAATCACTGATTACCGTCTAAATGAAGAAAGAGACTGGAATGGCTCGACCGGATTATTGCATGTATACAAAATATGTGGAGGAGATTGACAAACAAATTCATATGGATCGACGTCAGTTTTGGAACTAGATGTTGATGGTACATGACTGAAATTTACATTTCTTCTCTCGGAATTGAATTTTCGAACATTTTCTAAATGCTTTGAACGCTTGAAATGCGAGCTAACTCTGATTAGTGGGTGACTCCCCACCCACATACGTTTGAGAACATGGCACGCAAAAAAAATTACTAGGTTTACCTTGAACGGCCTGCAAATATGGATAAAAGCGTTCATCCGTAACTAAAGTATTAGAAAAATGTTTGAAGGAAATTCTCTGCCCCTTTATCTCGACACTACAATCTGTCTCCGGGGGAGAATGCGCCACTAATTTGAGTTTCTCAGATAAGAGATGCTTTTCAGCTTCGGAATTGCCACCTGAATAGTTTCTCGAACACGAAGTACAATAAAATCCATTTTCAATTCCGTCAATCGCAGTGATAAACTCAACAAAATCATGATTCTCGGATTCCTTACGAGGATTGAATCTTTTCGGATAATTGTTTCGTTTATCATGATCCATGTTTACGCATGCATTCATGACGAACCAAAAAAAAACAACAACAATGGAATAAACTCATGTATATAATCAAATTAGTAAAAAATATGTAAGAAAAATATGTAATGAAAATAAGTCAATAAGGTTATAAGTGAAATAAGTGAATGAGTACGTGATGAACAAAGAATAATAATTAAACGAATAATGAAACAATTGAATGAAAAAACACATAAAATAGCAATAAATATGGGAAAGCGAGAAATAAACTTACAGGAGCTTTGATCAATCGAGATAAGGAGCCAAAGATGGTGTTCATACGACGAAAGACAATAGAACAGTAAAAAAAAGTCGAAAGTCAATCAGATAGGATAGTGCACCAGTCAATTGTTGCGAACTTCACGTAATCACGGATGACGAGATGGAAAAACTACACAATGGGTTAAACAAAGGGGCGCGAACTGTTTTTACCCACTGCGCGGTATGCGTGTATTCAAAATTTCATTCTCGTTCTCATAGCAAAACAGTTTAGTTAATTACGTTTTCATGATCCATCTTAATAAAATAATTCAGAAATAAAATGACATCCCTGCTTGGGAGGCCATACAAATCCATACAAAAAATGACATGATTCTTGTCGGTTCTTTGGAATTTTGCACGGGTTTCGTCCTGGGATTTGCCCGAATCGTATGAATTTGTCCAAATTTCGAAACAGGGATCTCATTCATTTGTATTCATTGTCCAGTATGAACATTCTTACATGAATACACTGAAAAAGAGGCTATTGATAGTTATCAAATATATTCTTGGATATGACCAATCAAATATTCGATAAAATTAATCGAATATTCAATGATATTCATGGAATAATTGATGAGAATTATTAAATATATCATATATGTTCATAATTTTTGAATACTTTATGAATATTATTGATATTTGATCAATGTTATCGAATATGTGATTGGTCGTATCCGAGAATATATTCGATAACCGTTACTAATCCTTTCTTTTAGTGTATTTTGGACCACTCCAAAAGATAGTTTGAACCCAAACAGCACCAAAAATTTGATTAAAACTGCAGAAACATTTCAAACATTGAAATATTGATATGATGTGGCTATATGTCACATTGAGGTTTCAAAGTTTTTTCAGAAACATTGCCATGTCCACTGGTGTTACATTTCATACAATATCTCTGAGCTGTTTCTGGAATATTTCATTGCACTATTTTCTCTTGTGATATATCTGAGATATTGCGAACAGCTGACATATCGATTGACAAATTCTTCACATATCTGCGAAATATTGCAAAATTTTCATATTCTTCTCCATGTTCTGAAGAAGAAATGGGAGGAGTAATAATGAGGAGATGTTGCATAGACGGAGGAAACTTTTCAAGGGTTGAAAAGAAAAAAACAAATACCTGTAGAAAACTTCTGTGTAACGTGAGAAATATCTTTCTGAATATTCCGATGAAATTCCTTGAAAGCGGTTTTTGGGTTTGATTACGTAAGTTAATTGGTCAATAAATGTGCTTATTATGTTGAAAACTCTGCCAATTGGCACACGGCTTCCTCGCTTGTGTTGGGAAAGTGCCAAAATATACAGAACTACCGAAATTTTCGAATTTCGTTTTGGAGCTGACTGCTTACCCTTCTCTTCCCTCAATTCCTATCTGCGTGAAATTTATACGACGCAATTATCACCTCATTAATTGACTATAATCAAAGTTTCATGGCATTCAGATGATATGGACATAGGGAAGGCATGCTTTCAAAACATTGGGAAATAACGCGGATCGCAAAACAAAAAAGTTCACACTTTCATCTGATCAAGCTGAAACTTATATGGGACCACTATCACCTGGGCCCACAACTGTGATAGAAATTTCATTACGATCGAATGAGTCGAATGGGAGATATTCGGGTTCGCAAATTTGTTGACATACGGACGGATAAAATGACAGACAGACAGGCACGGAACCCAAATTTTTCCCCGGATTCGGAGGAACATTTTGGTCTGAGAAATTTTCAATTTGGAGATAAAAAATTCGTCGACCCCCTGAAACGATCACAAAGCTTCTTCTAACGAGGGAGCAGAACGAGATTGATGAAAATTGATAAGTATAGTATCCTGATCATAATAAAATAAAACATTCATTGAAAATTATAAAATTGAAACTTGAGATGAGAAGGTATTCAATTCTCAAAATTCTCCAATCGCTTCAATTTCTCTTCTTCGTATGTAAATATTTGGTTCTCTATATATCCTCTCTGAATACAGTCTGATGGCGATACTCCTGGTGGGAAAAATTTTGAATTTGCTTGAATTTCATCAAATTTTGTTAAATGTTGCTGAATTTCATTGAATTTCATGTCAAATTTCACTTACCAATTGACTCTTTCATGAAAAATTAACAAGAAAAGATGAATTTCAACAAATTTCGGTGAAATTAAATCAGATTCATTCCACTTTTCCAATTTTCTTTGATTTTTGTGAAGATCCGCAGATTTTTGTTGATTTTTATTGAAAAAAGTGTCCAAATTGAGAATGAAATTCAACAAAAGGTATATAGAAAGATAATCCGGTTGAAAGATTATGGATTTTCATAAGTGGGCTATGAGATTTTATGAAATTGTGCTTATAATTTGCTGTGAATGTGTATGGACATTCATAGTCAAACATACAATCGTGAACAAGCAGTGCTGATTCGATGTATAATTGAATACGAAAGGAAAAAATATTCATCATGAATGTCCATGGTTGAGAAAAATTGCTCCTGCAACTGGAATTGAACGTGGGTTTTTCCAATTACTACTCCAGCGACTTGTCATTGAGCCATGGACCAAATTTGTATTTGGGGATGAGAAAAAAGTGTTTATCAGAGTTGTGCGTATCATGCTTATCGCACTAATATAATGAATTGATTCAGAAAATATAGGATCATCAGAAAGATCGTGTACAAAGATTTGACAGTTGCAAACAATTTGCCTCTACATCGTCGAAACTGTGCTCCATTGAAAATTCCTAAATTTCAGAATAGCTTTCATCAACAAGCCAAGCGACTTTTAACATGCGAGGAAAATTTTTACATTCCTCAAATCCTCTTACATGATTTCTCTCACCTTTCATGATCGACCTATCTTTTTATGGATCAGCATCAGACTTTAACCAGGGCTTATATGAATAGAATATTGCGTTTAATAATTCCATGATGGAATAATTTTTCCGAACAAGATATTGAAATGTCTGGTGAAGAAATAGAGAATGTAGGGTGGAAAGAAAAAATATTAATAAATTGTACAAACTATTCTCAGCAAGAAATTTTGGAAACGAATAAGCTGTAATTCCATTCGATTTCTAATGTTCGCGGTCTTTCGTCAAGTCCCGGCGTTAGAAAGAGAAGCATCAACGCGTTGCTATGGAGACGTATGTATATGTCTTCACCAGCGAAAATCATATTTTGTAGGAAATAGCTAGGAATGAGAAGAGACAAAGAAACATTCATATTTCTTCTTTCTCCATTTGTCGAACGTGATCGACGTTCACCGAGAGCAACCGAACAACGCATATACAGGGTGGGGCATTCAAAGTGTCGCAGGTGTTTTTTCCAAAATAAAATGAGATACGAGAAAATTTTTTGACAAAAATTGTAGGGTATCGAGGGGGACATCCGATGGTGGCCTTGGCTTTGACCTCAAATCTCATCTTCAAGGGCATTCTGAGGTCAACTCTGTTTTTAAATAGCATCTCATATTTTTTACTGCAGATTTGGATTCTAGGTCAAAACCAAGAAACTTTTGTCTGAACCATTTTCCTGAAACCGCAAAGATGGCGCTCTAATCGATATTGTTCCATACTGAATCTGACATTGGAATAACTCGAAAACGAAGGGTCTTGGAGGAGAATGTTTCGACAAAAGTTGTCTGATTCCAAGGGGGACCTTGAACTGAAACGGAGGTGATGGGGTATAACAGACAAAACACAACACATTTCAATCGTCTACATCACTTGATAATTTTAATGCAGTAGATGCTCAGAATGATGGCCTTCGACTTCAATACACATTTCAAAACGTTTTACAAAAGATTGCTGAACTCGTAAGCTAAAATGTTCATTGATGCTCACGCATGCATTGATGATTCGTTGACGCATATTCTCAGGTGTAGTCGGTGCTTGTTGATAAACTGTATCTTTATGTATCCCCATAAAAAAATCTGGAGAAGTAAGATCCGAGAACGGGCAGGCCAATGAACTGGTCCACGACGTCCTATCCATCGTCCAGGATAATCTCTGTCCAATATTTCTCGAGCTGTGACTACATAATGGGATGGACAACCATCGTGTTGATACCACATATACAATCGTTCCTGGATAGGTATGTCTTCAAGTAATGTTGAAGTATTTGATCTAAGAAATGTCTGTACTTCTCTCCATTTAGCGTATCTGCAATGAAGTACGGTCCAATTACTCGAGATCGAAGAATACCACACCAAACATTCACAGCCCATTGTCTTTGATGCTCTACTTGACGTAACCATCTTGGATTTTCTGTCGCCCAGTAATGCATATTATGTCGATTTACTTGACCATGATTGGTGAACGTCGACTCATCAGAAAATATTATGTTGATGAAGTTGTTATTGTGCATTTGCGCTAGACCCCATCGACAAAACTGTACACTATTCTCGAAATCATCACCGTGAAGGTCTTGATGCAAACAAATGTGATACGGATGGAATTTGTGACGTTTCAGTATTCGAAGAACACTTCTTCGAGAAATTCCTGAATGGAGTTCAATTTCACGAGCTCACGCGTGGATTATTGGCTACTGCAGCTAGTACGTTAACTTCGCATTTTCTCCGCTATCAGTTCTCATTCGTTGTCGTTTTTCACTTGTAACACTTCCCGTTTCTAAGAATAATTTTGTAATGCGTTGAAAATACCTAATGGATGGCGTTGTTCTCTCAGGAAATCGTTCTGCATACAAGTCATGTGCTTGTCGTTAGTTTACATCGCGTGAGCTCTGAATGGTGGTAATGTAGACGATTGAAATGTATTGTGTATTGACAACTTTGTACGAAACATTCTTTGCAAGACCCTTCGGTTTCGAGTTATCTGAATGTCAGATTCAAAATGGAACAATATCGATTAGAGCGCCATTTTGCGGATTTCAGGAAAATGGTTCAGACAAAAGTTTCTTGGTTTTGACCTAGAATCCAAATCTGCAAAAAATATGAGATGCTATTTAAAAAACAAGAGTTGATCTCAGAATGCCCTTGAGGATGAGATTTGAGGTCAAAGCCAAGGCCACCATCGGATGTCCCCCTCGGTACCCTACAACTTTTGTCCGAAAAATTTTCTCGTATCTCACTTTATTTTTGGAAAAAACGCCCGCGACACTTTAAATGCCCCACCCTGTATATTAGGTCTGTCAAAAATTTTTTTATTAAAGGGGCTTAAACCTTCATTCCGACCCCAAACTGAACCTCCTGAAACCTCAGGTCTCTAGTTCCAAATTCAGAGGTCGCTCAAACGAGTTTTATATTCCGATTTTACTGCCAGTTTGAAGAGTCACCTAATATATGGCATTTCGGCATTTTCTGGAGAAAATTCGCTGCCAGGCACAATTTTGAAGATATGACGATGAACTTGGGCTCAAAATACTGTAAGGGATCCATCTTCGATGTTGATCTACCCCTTTTTCGTCAGAAGGGTGTTTGACGTTTTTCACAAAGGGTGAAGTTCACGAAACACGTGAAATGGAAATGATAATGATAAAACGAAGTGAAACCGTACAAACTATCGGCAAAAATGTTATTGACCAGTATTTTCACGTGGAAAAGGGAACATTAGATGAGTCAAGAATTTTCAGTATGATTAAGTAACAGCCAGCAACCCCCATCTGGGGTGAGAAATGGATTTTCCTAAAAATAGGAGTTGTTTTCTCAAACCAGACGGGATATGGGAAAATTTGCATATAGATTCATGGAATGCTGAGGAGTGTACAAATTTGCAATAAGGAAACCTTGCGAAAAAATTGTTTGTAAACAAATTATCCAAACAAATTGAAGAAAAAATTATTCCAAGTGAAACCTGATATCGCCTTCCGATATTTCAGGACCATTTTTTTCCGTAGAATCGAATAGCGGTATCAGCTTTTACGTGGAATGATTTTCTCTGTAATTTGTTCAAATAATTTTTTCATGAAAACTTTTTTTCAAATTTTTTTTATTGCAAATTTGTACACTCCTCAGCATCCCATGAATCCATATGCAAACTCTCTCATATCCCGACTGGTTTGACGGTGGGCTGGAACAGGGGTCATCCATATCTAAGAATTGTTTATCATTTTTTTAAACAAACACAGGGTTCAATATGGCAATGTTATACATATTTTCAGTACGAGTTTTTCCATAGGATCGAATGGCGGTAGTGACGAGCGGTATCTGGAAATATCGATATTTTTTATAGAAATTTTGTCGAGTTTATATTGAATTTCATAAAAATATTGATAAAAATTTGATGAGAATTATATATTGAGAATAGATATTGTGGAATATCGCCCAACACTGAATTGCGGTATCAGTTTTTACGTGGAATAATTTTTTCTGTTCTGTTTACATGATATTGTTTCAAAAAATTTTTCCCAAGGTTCTCTTATTGCACCTTTGTACACCCCTCAGCATTCCATGAATCCATATGCAATCTTTTGCATATCCGTCTGGTTTGAAAAAACAACTCCCATTTTTGGGAACCGTGTAATTCATTCCTTACCCCAGATGGGGGTTAGATGTTGCTGAAGTTTGAATCGTTTATAAACCGAAACGAGAATCCAACCTCATGGGATCTAACGAGTCATCTGTATCCATTCCTCGAATTGACTCTTTGTAACGAGAAACATCAATTCAAGAATGTACTGCAAAATTTGGGGTCTCCAACAGCTGAATATTCTGTTTATTCGATTACGAATTCGTTTCAAAAAACGATTCGAACTTCAGCAACATGGTTGCTAGCTGGTACTGGATCATACTGAGAACTCTTGATTCATCTAATGTTTCCTTCTCTGCGGAAAATACAGGTCACAACATTCCGTCGATAGTTTGTAATGGTTTCACTTTGTTTCATCATTATTATTCCCATTTTACACGTGTTTCGTGAACTTCACCCTTTGTAAAAACGTCAAAACCTCTCCTCACGAAAAAAAGGTAGATCATCATCGAAGATGGATCCCTTTACGAGTATTTTGAGTCCTTCCAATTTTATCGTCATATCTTCAAAATTGTGCCTGTGTAAGCGAATTTTCCAGAAAAATGCCGAAATTCCATGTATTAGGTGACTTTTCAAACTGGCAAATATAAAACTCCTGATTGAGCGACCTCTAAATTGAAGCTAGAGGCCTGAGGTTCCATGAGGTTCAGTTTGGGGTCGGAATGAAGGGTTTAAGCCCCCTAATGAAAAAAATTTTTTCGACACACCCTAATATATATATATCTCGCATACTATTACGGTGGTGGGGATAACTTACCGACTTAATGAGCGTGCTCATATGTATTAGTGACTGACGGTAGTAGTTTGTGACGTAGTAGTAGTCACGTGAATCCTGCGGCAATTTCCCAGCCTGGGCAATATCGCAACACTGGTAGGCAGTTCATCATATTGATAGTTTCACTGTGAGAAATAAACTGTGTCTATCAACTTTTTAGTATTTTCTTACCTACCAATTTTCGCTGAACTTACTACGAATATTCTTCAGTGGTCCTCTTTTTCCCGAAATTGACAGCCAGTTTCTGAATGTTGATAGAACATTCTCTAAATATTGATAACCTCGGTCTTTCCGTGTACTTTACCCTCTCTCACCAGGGAAAACATCAATTCATTAAGAATTCTCTGTACTTGTCCGAAATTTACTGTAAAACTTGTCACACACCTTCATTGCTATGTAGTTCAAATAATCACATGGTAATTCGTACGTATACGTAATGAGGACTGATTCGTTATACACGGAGAGAATATATCATTAAAAATTACTTATGAAGAAGATTGTAAACGAAAGATCGTACCGCGCGAAGATGAGAAATGAGCGTGAAGTGAGCCATAAAATACATGATCATGTTTATCAGTATTAAGATTGCAGCTTGTTTCGAAATTTTTCACAGTAAATGAAACTAAGATCGTAGGATTTCGTCACATGTTCTAAGTGTATACCCTGCTGATAAGTTTTCAAGTATTTAATTATAAAAATGATATCCTCTGTGTGTGAGTGATCAGAATTTTCTGAAAATTGCATATCGTAAAGTTCTAATGATTGTTGCAGTGTTCTATTACTTGGAATATAGTATGAATTATAATATTGAACTACATTAACCGTTCATTGAAACGCAATGAAAGTTTTAAAATAAAAATATTCCGCTTATTATAACTGAATGATTCAGATTATCTAAAAATCGATTACTATCTGTTTCAATAAACGATTCAAACTTCAAACAAATATGAATCTGCATCTTCAAAGTCGCGAAAGAACATCCAGCGAACCATCGCTGAAACAATTGAACATGAATCATATATACTTTTTTTGTACCGCGTGAGCTATACAGTATACAATGCTGAAGAGGATTGAAATGGATTCAAAAATTGGAAAATGTGGATGTAATGTTAAGTATAAATATAGAAATGACAAGTTACATAACTCTGTTATATATTTGTGATGCAATAATACTATATAACAATTTACGCTCATATTAGGTCACAATTTGTTATTTCTATGTTACGTCCTATTTACATATGCAAGTGTCCTTTGAAAAAACAAAAAAAAAGAGTTTGAA
>JAFFJZ010000248.1:0-27540 GCA_018340375.1 Gonatopus flavifemur | reverse complement strand
TCAGTTACAAAGTCCTCTACTGCAGCTGAGTATGTTGCGCTTTCCGAAGCAGTGTCGGAGATCCTTGTGGTCAGGGAAATCCTGAAAACGTTTCATTTGAATCTCGATACCCCAGTTCAAGTCTACGAAGACAATTCTGGTGCTGTGATAATCAGCAAGCATGGAAATTACACTAAAATAGTAAGCATATTGAGACGCAGTATTATTTTGTTCATGAGTATTGTGTGAAAGGTGTGATAAATGTAAATAAAATTTGTACTGAAGAGAATGTTGCGGACATTCTGACCAAAGCCTTGGGTAGGCAGAAGTTTGTTCAATTACGGATTTACTTAGTTTGAAATGAAAATTTATGTTATTATTCATGTTAATCGAAACGTTTATGTTAATCGAAACGCTCATGTACAGAGCATAAAAGTAAGGAGGCGTGTTAAGTATGTGTGTGCATGGGTATACTTTTACTCTCTGTATTAGTGTATTTAGAGAACGCGCGTTTAGGCAATGTTGGAGCATGCTCGCTTATCGAGTCACGCTTGATTGTTTTTGGAGGGCACGATTCGTCTTCTTGTCGCTGGACTATCAACATCGCTTGTATCGAAGCATGTCTTCGTTCCTTTGTTCTTAAGAATACCAAACCACGTTAAATATATATCTTATAGTTAATGTTAAGAATGTGTTAATATTCATTGCTCAATAACCACACCATTATATTTAACATGGTAGCAGAACGTGGTTATTATGTGGTTATTGTGTGGTTATGACGGTTAGTGTCGATTGAAAGTTTCGTGGCAACAAGTAATCGTGGTCAGACCCAGTTGAAAAAGAAAAAGAGACAAAGAACGTGACGTGTGTAAGAGCTTATTCAAAACAAGTGAGATTGACCGGTAAACACGAGGAGTGTAACAAGACTAAGTGAAGAGTAAAAGTTCGGCCGGAGTTGTTTTTTTCTTCTTATTTCGGAGCAATTGTTATTGAGAAGTAAAAATGTCGTTTGTGAAAATTGATGATATCGCGCTACCCGTGTTTAATGGTGCGGATTATAACTATTGGAAAAAACGCATAACCAAGTTCCTGGAATTCAAAACTGCAAAAAAGTCATAGTACGGAATAGGGAAACTACAGACAAAGCAGAGGAATGGCAGAAGATGGAAGTAAAAGCAATGAATTTAATCTATAGCGCTATTTCTCAAAAGCAGTTCGAGTACGTCGAAAATTTAGATACGCCGAAGAAAATAATAGAAAAATTTGATCAAATGTATCTCCAACGGTCAACCGCCTTACAGATAGTTCAACGTACGGTTATAGAGAGCATCAAACTTGAAAATTTTGATGATATAAACACATACTTCGATACGTTTGAAAAGGCAATCAACGATCTTAAAGCAGCAGGTGCCGAAGTCAAGGAGTCAGAAAAATTAAACTATATGTTGAAATCTTTGCCGTGCTCATATAGTTATTTAGGTGATCTTATAGACGTTCTCCTAAAAAAGATAGGACCTGTGAATATTTGCAGCATAAAATCAAATTGAAAAATTTGGAAGAAGCAAAGACGACAAGATTGAACGAAGGAAGTTCGTGGACAAACGAGTTTAACGACTCTAATCAATATAAGCCGAGTGTCAAGGGACGAGGTGTATGTTATACATGTGGACAACCCGGACATATACAAAGGTTTTGTAAGGCAAGAAATGTGTATCAAAATATACAAAGTAATCGTCAAAGTAGCAGTGGCAACAACGGGTCGAATGTTCGCGGGAATTTTCAAGGCCGGCGTCTTCAACACAAACGTGGTGGTTACCGAGGAAGAGGACAAGCTAACAACAACGGACAAAACTATTCGAAGTCGTCAACCGGCAACAGTAGCAGCGTTTTTATGGCAAATTTTAACGGTGGAGACGTGAAAAGTGATGAGTATAGTAATGAGATTACTTGGGTGCTGGACAGTGGTTGCACTGATCACATAATAAATGATGTGAAATATTTTTCTAAATGTATAGCTCTAAAAACTCCTACGAAGGTCAAGCTCGGTGATGGCCGTTTATTGCAAGCGACCATGATAGGTAATGTTGTGTGTAAATTTCACGTATATGACAAAATGTCAACTGTAGATGTTCAAAATGTTTTCCTTGTAGAGCAAATGAACAGTAACTTATTGAGTTACAGTAAGATAACGAAAAATAATAAAATCATTTCTGAAGCGAATTTCAGTAAAGTATATAATAAAGAGAATAAATTAGTAGCGATTGCTGAAAAAATTAATAATTTATAATATTTAAAATGTTCTCTCGTGTTGGATGATGTGAAGGTTAATGTTAAGAATGTGTTAATATTCATTGCTCAATAACCACACCATTATATTTAACAAACTTATACCACGTTCTGGTGATTATCCTATAGTGGCCCCATATGAGTTTCATTCTGATCGATTGAAAACTGTGGAAAATTTTTGTTTCGCGATTCACATTATTTGACAATATTTTGAAAGCATCCCTTTCCCCCATGTCGGTATCATCCAAATGCCATGAAACTTGTAGTATAATCAGTTTACGGGGGGCAGGGGGCATAATCTCGAATAGAAAATTTTCAAACGGATTTCAGCGCCGCCATACGGTAGTACAGTGAACTATTTTACATGTATACACTAATACTAATTCGAAAATCGGTGTGATTTGTTCATTGTTTGTGTTAGTTGTATCTATGGCGAATAATTCACTGTACTACCGTACGGCAGCGCTGAAATCCGTTTGAGAATGTTGCATTTGAGATTATGCTGAGGGGGGTTAGTTGTATGGTGTGCATTTCAAACAAATCGGCATTGAAGGAAGAAAGTGGTAAGCACTGAGCTTCGGAACAAAATTTGGAAATTTCGTAAACATCGTTAACATGCGGATAACTCCCGTTTCTATCATCCAATTGTCATGAAATTTCCACCACAGCTTCATGCAGTGTTTTTATTTTGCGATCGGGCATGTTTCCGTTTCCTGTTATACGATTGCGATTGAATTTTTACCATCTGGTAATTGTGATCCGATAATGTTCTTAACGGGATACCAGCGTACTATCCGGGTAAAGATTTTGTCTGTAAGATTTCTCCGAACTGAACTCATAAAACAGTCTGAAATTTTCAGGGAACATTCTTAATACTCTACAAAAAGAGAGGACGAAGAATTATAAAAGCTCTGCCAATTGGCACATGGCTTCCTCGTTTGTGTTGAAAAAATACACGTTTTCTTTCTCTCTCCCCTTTTTCTTAGAGAATCAGGTTGAAATTCATATAGGACTGCGATGAACACTGCATAAAGCTGTGGTGGAAATTTCATGACAATTGGATGATAGAAACGGAAGTTATCCGCATGTTAACGATGTTCACGAAATTTCCAAATTTTGTTCCAAAGCTCAGTGCTTACCACTTTCTTCCTTCAATGCCGATTTGTTTGAAATGCACACCATACAACTAACCCCGTAAACTGATTATACTACAAATTTCATGGCATTTGGATGATACCGACATGGGGAAGGCATGCTTTCAAAATATTGTCAAATAATCTGAATCGCGAAACAAAAAATTTTTCCCCAGTTTTCAATCGATCAGAATGAAACTCATATGGGGCCACTATAGGATCATCACCAGAACGTGGTATAAGTTTAATTGCAATCGGATAATAGGAAGCGGAGATGTACGCGTTCGCAAAAACACGATTCTTCGAAAAATTTTCCCCCTCCTCCCGTTCTTCTGGAACGATGAGGTTGAAACTTATATGAAACCACTATCAATACTGCACATGACTCTGGTGAAAATTTCATCAGGACCGAATAATACGAACAAAAGATATACACGTTCGCAAATTTGTTACATACACACAGACAAATAGACAGACAAAAGGAACCTGATTTGCTTTTTCACTTCCCCAATTCCAATGTGCCTGAAATTTATATCATATAACTAACATCTCGTAAATAGAATATACTCAGAGTTCCAAGATATTCGGATGATATGGACATGGGAAGGCATGCTTAAAAACTACAGAATCCAAAGAAAAATTTTCCACTGTTTTCAACCGATTCGGATAAAACTTATATGGAACCACTATCGGGTCATGACTAAAACGTGGTCAAAGTTTGATTGGATTCGGATAATAGGAAGCAAAGATACAGGCGTACCCAAAATGTTGATTTTTTGTCAAGTTCTTCTCATCCACCCAATCCTTCTGAATGAATCAGGTTGAAACTTATATGGGACCACTATCACCCCAGTCCACAACTGTGATACAAATTTCGAAACGATCATAACGGGGGATATGCGCGTACGAAACTTAGGGGGGGCTACAGCCACACAGACAGATAGACAGGCAGACAGACAGACAAACCGACCGACTGACAGACAGACCGACCGACCGACTGACAGACAGACAGACAGTCAGACACGGTAACAAAATTGTTCCCCAAATTCTGAGGAACATTTTGGTCTAGGAGATTTTGAATTTCGAGACGAAAAAAATTTTTGGCTCCTCGAAACGATCACAAAGCTTCCCCCTGACCGAGGAAGCAATATTTAGACAAAGAAGAACCATTGGATGGAGAAGAAATATTGCAGGCAACAAATAATTTGAAATTGGGAAAAGCTGTAGGAGTGGATGGGATTCCTGCTGAAGCGTGGAAGTATGGTGGAGATAATGTGAAAAAGAGGCTGACTGATATAATAAACAAAATATGGAATGAAGGAGAAATGCCAGAAGATTGGAAAGAAAGTGTGAACCCGAAGAGAACATGAAGCTTCAGCGAACGTTCAGATTAGATCTGTATAGATCGGATCGAAGGTTCATGAAAGCTAACTTTCAGATTCACAAACGTTTGACAAAGGTTTTACGGACGTTGAAATGTCCGCCTCGGAATACGTTCAGGAAACATAGATGAAACGTTCGCTGAAGGTTCATCGAAGGTTTGAGGAAGCTTCACAAAAATATCTATACTTAGATTAATTTATAATAATTTATGTTTATTAATTCATTTATTTTTCGTATAAATTGATCAAAATTAATATAAATATAGATATTTTTTTGAAGCTTCGTCAAACCTTCGATGAACCTTCAGCGAACGTTCCATCTATGTTTCCTGAACGTATTTCGAGGCGGACATTTCAACGTCCGTAGAACCTTCGTCAAACGTTTTGAATTTAAAAATTAGCTCTAATGAACCTTCGGCCCGATCTATACATATCTGATCTGAACGTTCGCTGAAGCTTCATGTTCTCTTCGGGGAAAGATACACAAAAAAGGGAAATAGAGAAGAGGCGAAAAACTGTAGAGGCATTGCACTTCTTTGTTCTGCTTACAAGATTTTCACGGGAATTATAAGAAGATTGGAAAGAGAGATAGAAATAACATCCATACTACCAGAGAGTCAGGCAGGATTTAGAAAGGGTAGATCCCCGATTGATAACATATATGTTTTAAATCACATAGTGCAAAGAAATGGGGGCAATGAAGAAATATATGCACTATTTCTTGACTTAAAGGCAGCATTCGACAAGGTTAATAGAAAAAAAGTGTGGCAATGGCTGGTTAGTTGAAGCAGGAATAAGTAAATATTTGGTGAAGAAGATGAAAATGATCTACAAGGAAACAACAATTCGGATTAGGACTGATCGAGGATTGACTAGGAGTATATGGACTACAAGAGGATCACGACAAGGGTGTTGTCTGAGTCCGACCCTGTTTAGTTTATATATAGCAGATATAGAGAAAATTTTGAGGAGTAGAGGGATAGGAAGTATAAGTATAGGAAAAGAAAGATATTGGTCATCGGCGTATGCAGACGGCATGGTTTTCATGGCTTATAATAGAAAGGCAATGATTGATATAATTGCGAGTTTGAAAGATATTTGAAAAATGAAGATCTGGAAGCGAATGTAACAAAAACAAAGATTCTGATATTCAATAAGAAATATATCAATAGATTGGAAAAATGGAAATGGGGGAAAAAAAGATATGGAAGTAGTTGAAAATTAGAAATACCTGGGTTTTACATTCAACAAAAGAGGAGACCAGGGCCGGCGTCAGACTTTTTTTAGAGTGGGTAGCGAGTTTGAAGGGGAGGGGGATTAATGCCAAATCATTTTTCACAATGTACTTATATGAAGGAATAATGCTTGAAAATTTCAGTGGGTAATTCACCCACTCAGATATTTCCGAGTGGGTAGTGCTACCTATACTACCCACGTGAACCGCCGGCCCTGGAGGAGACTACAAAGATCATATAGAAGATTTAAGAGATAGAGGAAGTGTGGCGAGGAATAGAATTTGGGGGAATAGGGAATGGATATGCAAAGATGATTTTATAAGAAGATGGAAGCTTTTTGGATATTTGGTTAGAAGTGTAATCTCGTATGGGGTAGAAATATGGGGTTGGGAGGAACAGGGTAACTTGGAAAAGATTCTAATAGATTATGTAAGGGGATTATTTGAACTAAGTTGGGAAACTCCAAGGTACATCATATGCAAAGAACTAGGAATAGAGAAACTGAGAGTAGATTGGGGAGTTAGAGCTATGAAATACGAAGATAAAATTAGAAAAATGGGACAAGAAAGATTGGTGAAGAAATGTTTGATTGAAAAAGGAAAGGGGAAGGGTACAGATATGTGTAGTGTACAGAAAAGAAAATTTTATAACAGGAATGGACTAGGACAGGCTCGGATTATAGGGTTTTGAGGCCCGGGGCTGAGAGACTATTGGAGGTCCCCTCAAAGTGCAAAGGGGGTGAATAAAACTTGTTTTGCATTCTTACAGGATTTTCAGCTGTCACAAAATAATACTCAAAATCTCTGGTAAAAAACCCTCAAAATCCTATTACAAAACAAAACAGCGACAAGAAATAAGGAGAAATAATAGATAATAATGGGAGCATGAACAAAAGCACACCCATTTCCAATTATTTCCTATCACTTGTTTGTTTTATAATAGGATTTGAAGGTTTTCTTTTCACTAGGAATTAATATGTAATTGACACGGATTCATTTGTTCGAAAGATTGTATTTATTCGATTAAACAACGAAATTAACAGAAAAATTAATAGTTCTTTTTTCTTATGAAAATTACCAGTTCTTATTTTTTCTTAAATACTAAAATCATGAACATATTCCCAGAACATGAAGACTGTAGAAATCATACACTGAGAAAAAATGTTTTGGACCGATGAATTTTTCTTTGAGTCTAAGAAATGAATTCATCCAATGGTATCTGTGGAGTTATTGCATCAACTTCATCTAATATGTGATCCACGAGGAAGTGGTGGGATCATTAATCGAAATATGAGGTACTTAGAGTTGATGAAAAAGTTATTCAATGGAAAATTTTGATTTTCGAATTCATGGAATATAATTTGATTCAATGAATTATGCATTCGATGGGCAGAAACCATTCATAACACTGTGATAACCAACTGTAGTGCCAAAATGATAATTTCTCCTTTCAATAAAATATTTAATTATTTGAATAAAAAAAGTTTTGAAATAGGAAAATATCAATATAAATAATATAAATATTTCTTACATTCGAAATAAAATATTTTCATGAATATGAAATGAAAATTTTCTGTCAATAAATCAATATTTGAAACAATGAATATTCTTCCCTATCTAAGAAATTATTTCATAGAATGTACAAAGAGATTTTCTAATCCTTCAGAGAACTTATCGATATGAATAAATCTTTCTTCAAATCAATGAAATTTTTTTTGATTGGATGAATGATATTTTACAAAATTTCCAGAAATAAGCAGGAGTCAGAGCATTCGCGCAAGGGCGGAGCCGACCTTCTTAGTTCCTGTGTGATCTGTAGTTCATTTGAGACAATTGGATTATTCGATTCGAAATTAGACATGAGCATTCGAATTTTATTTATGTTCAGTTAAGGACACATCCAGAAAAAGAAGTGAAATCCCAATAAAAAAACTTCAAAAAAGTAAAAAAATCACGCCAAGTACATGAAAATGCGGTCAATCCTAAAAAAAATCTAAAAGTACATTCAAACGAAAATTCTCCTACAATAAGAATTTCGATAAGATACAACAGGATATGCTTCACTTGAAAAAAAAAGATGTGAAATCAATATGAGCTGCCAAGTACATTTGGTTATTCAAATGGTATGTAAACGATTTCTTGTATATTGTAACTTCAGTTTGTTTAAATTGTATTCAAAGCGATTTATGATTGTATTGAATTAACAATATATAGTGGGGTGAAACAAAAATTAGGTTCAACCATTTGACATACTAGAAACAACTCTGACCTATTTGAAACTCAACGTGTTGATCGTTTCTAATATGGTTTGAAATTTTTCACATACCAGAAACAGCGCTAAGTTATTCCAAACCAAACGCGTTAGTCGTTCCAAATAGATTTTGAAATCCACGTCAATGCGGAACACTTGGCGCGGCCGATGAAGATTTTATTATCCAACGTTTTGATCACATACTTTCAACAGAATTGTTTGAATACACTTGAGGCTCAAAACTCACGTCATCGGCTGCGCCAAGTGTTCCGCATTGACGTGGATTTCAAAATCTATTTGGAACGACTAACGCGTTTGGTTTGGAATAACTTAGCGCTGTTTCTGGTATGTGAAAAATTTCAAAACATATTAGAAACGATCAACACGTTGAGTTTCAAATAGGTCAGAGTTGTTTCTAGTATGTCAAATGGCTGAACCTAATTTTTGTTTCACCTCACTATATTTTGTTTAATTCAATACAATCATAAATCGCTTTGAATACAATTTAAACAAACTGAAGTTACAATATACAAGAAATCGTTTACATACCATTTGAATAACCAAATGTATTTGGCAGCTCATATTGATTTCACATCTTTTTCAAGTGAAGCATATCCTGTTGTATCTTATCGAAATTCTTATTGTAGGAGAATTTTCGTTTGAATGTACTTTTAGATTTTAGGATTGACCGCATTTTCATGTACTTGGCGTGTTTTTTTACTTTTGAAGTTTTTTTGGGATTTCACTTCTTTCTGGATGTGTCCTTAACTGAACATAAATAAAATTCGAATGCTCATGTCTAATTTAATAGCGATCGTAGCGATGAAGAAAATGTCCTCAGATCATTTGTGATATGAAAAACTCACTTGGGTTCCCATCAGTCATCTCATCATTGGACAGCAATAGATAATCGACATAAAGAATGAAGAACAGAAGGAAAGAAAAGTGATTTCTCATAAATCAATACATATGTGCAGGATTCCGAAAAGTAAATATTAATTGACCGATAAGTTGGCGCTCAAAGCAGCCCACGATTTAGTTTAAAACATGTATTCTGCAAGAATTCCCATTTTTTTTAAAATATGATTGTTAAGAAAACGAAACAAAACAGATTTTACGAACAGAGAAAACTTGCACACAATATGTTTAAGGTATCCAACAGAAATTTTTTTGATAAAACGAAAATTTGTACCATTTGGCATGAAGTTGAAAATAGTTTTCCAGCGAAAATGTTTCAATGACTCTTTAGGATTATTTTAAAGAGTTTCTTAAAGAGATGTTAAATATTCATTTATCATGCAACAAAAAGAGATAACTTCAAAATATCTGGTCAAGAGCATTTTTCAGTACTGTACAAGAAATTTTTTAGAATTTTGTGAAATATCCATCAAAATCATTTTGAAAAATTCTTCAAGAATATTTAGTCGGCTGTGGTATTATAAACGTATACGATGTATTTCAAAATCACCTATAGAAGATTATAGTAATTGAATTGTTATTTGATGAGCAAGTGAAATTATTGCTTTTTGAAGAAATATATGTATGATTTTCAGCATTATGAGTCTTTAGCATTACGTGGCCAATTTCGTTCTTCAACTCGCAGATCATGAATAAATATCCACTTTGTACCT
Source organism: Gonatopus flavifemur (assembly GCA_018340375.1). Classification (NCBI taxonomy): domain Eukaryota; kingdom Metazoa; phylum Arthropoda; class Insecta; order Hymenoptera; family Dryinidae; genus Gonatopus; species Gonatopus flavifemur. The sequence continues at coordinate 17,644 of JAFFJZ010000248.1, read as the reverse complement.
TTACTTCGTAACATGCACGTAAAGTTACCTTCGGAAATACTTTTCCTGATGAAAAACAACGGCTATAACTTTATAAAAGTGTCATGCAATTTGGATTTTTGTGGTTGGCACTGCTTTTATACAGATATATGATATATCTGCATCTTGCCTGTTTTTCCTTCATCCACCTGTAATTCTACTCGAAGAATCTAGGGATTCATTATCAATTGAATCCACTTTGTAATCTGTAATGCCAATTGATAGTGGTGATAGCAAACTCACAGATCTATGGTATATTCGCTTCATTTTGTTTCTTTCTCATCCCCCTGAAACACTACGCAAAGGATCTGATACCATCATCGGATAGATCTGTGATATATCCACTGCACCCCTTTTTTTCGTTCGACTATGAGGTCACCAAATGAGATTGACAGTGACAATAGCTAGCATACAAATTTGTGATACGTGTGCTTCATTTCTGCTTCGTCTCCAGCCACCTATGATTCTACTCCAAGGAAATGATGAGCCCAGCATGTTGTAGGAATCTGTGGCATATCTTTACTGTAAGCTTTCGCCTTTAAATCGCTTTGATATACTCAGCGACAAAGCAATCTCGTGACCAACTTCAACTTCTTAAATAAGCTGGTCAAACTATTCACATCTGAGGTTTTGTCATGAACTCACTCTGAAACTTCTTACATTTATTGGGGGTTTTCTTTTGATGAATTCCCTTCTGGGATTACAAGCATGATCTGTGCTGGCTGATTCTTGCCATATACCTTTAATCATCTATTTCTATGCTATCTTATTATCACTGAATTCACTTTTGTAATCTGTAATTCATACATTCAATACAAAATTTCCACAAGACCGCCTATATGAAATTGATAGTGGTGGTAGACGACGTACAGGTCTATGGTATATTTGCTTCTTTTTCGTGTTTTCTTATACACCTGTGATACTACTCAAGCAATCCGATAACAACTCTTGGTCAAGAAAGTATCAGGCCAATGAAGAAAGACAAAAACGACGAAAATATACCCTTCGATCTGTACGTCGTCCACCACCACTATCCATTTCATTTAGGCAATTTCATAGGCAATTTTGTATTGAATGGATAAACTACAGATTATAAAGTGGATTCAATTGATAATGAATGGCATGAAATGGATGATTAAAGATTATGTAACGAATCAACAACTGAATCATCGCTTATAATCAGAAAGTGGAATTCATCAAATATCAAATATAATCAGAACGTGGAATCATCCAAAAAACCCCCAAAGAAGTACAAAAAGTTTTTAGAATGAGAAGTTCATGACACAATCTCAATGAGATATAAGAAGTTTGAAAAACGTTGAAGGTTGAAGTTGGTCTCCAGGCACTTTAGTTACATTGAAGTATATCAAATATTAAATCAAAACTATTAATTCAACAAAACGATTTGTCTAGAGGCAAAAGCACAGCAGATATGCCACAGATCTTGACGACATACTGGACTCATCAGTTTCTCGGAGTAGAATCACAAGTGGATGGAGACAAAGCAGAAATGAAGCAGACGAATCATAAATTTGTACGCTAGCTATTTAGCTAGACGATAGCTGTCACTATCAATTCCATTCAGTGGCCTCTTAGTCGAGTGAAGCAAAGGCAAGAGTGCAGTGAATATATCACAGATCTATCCGATACTATTATTAGATTCATCGAATACCATCACAGGTGGATGAAGATGAAACAAAATAAAGCAAATATACCATAGATCTGTATGTTAGCTACCAATACTATCAATTTCATTTATATTCAAGAATCCGATAACAGCCTTTGTCAAAGAAACCTACTGAATCTTGTACAATGTTCTAGTTGAAGTCAATGCAGTAGAATGTAGTTCATGTTGTTGTTGTTGTAGTCAATGTAGTTGATTGATGTCTGATTCTTAATCAAATTTGGTTAGATTCAATGGACTGTTCCATCAGATAATACTCTTCATCAAAACTACAAAGACAATAACATTATATTAAACGTACCTTTTCTTACCAGACATCTCCTCATGGTTTTCTCTCTGAAGAGAGATGAAAAAGATTTGGAACAGTTATTTTAGAGCTTAGTTATTCAGTTGAGCTTAAGTATAGTCATTGTCGATCAGGGTATGCAGGGAGGACAATGTTTCATTCATTCACTTCTCTCGGAGCAGGCTCAATATCATCTGTTTCATTATTTGCTCATGATTCTATTGGGAAATAGTATAGATCAGTGGACTGTCCATCAAGGGTATGGTATATCCACTATAATTTTACCTGTAAAGAAATAGCGAATAAACTTGAATACTTCTCAAGCAAGCTCGGTATGATCTTTTCCATCAATTGTCTACGATCCTAATTGGAGAAATTGACAGTAGCTATTGTTCGTCAGAGTTATGATATGTCCGTTATGTTCTGGCCTATAGAATGATTGCGAATCAATTTGAATGATTCCCTTTAAGTATACTCCGTGATGATCCATTCGATCATCTGCCAACGACTGTAGAGGATAGGACAGTAGCGGACTGTCCATGAAGGAATTATGATGTATCCATATACTCGCCTCAGAATTTATAAATTGTAATTATTTTCTGTATGACTAAAACCTTGTATGATTTTCTATGATTCGTCTCTGGTTCCAGTTAGAAGAACCACCAGCAGCAACCATCCATTACAGATTATGATATATCCAAGGTGCTTTTGCCTGTAAAGGAATCTTGCATTTTATGAATAATCCATCATACAGAGCTTACCTGTGTATATTCCAATTTTCTGAATGTAGTACTAGATTTATATTTATACTCTTCTCAAACTTTTCTGTTTTTTTTACAAATAACCTCTTCATCATTTATTCATTCATTATTTCATCAATTTTTTGAAGCAATATATAAAAGAGTATATATAATTCCAAGTTGTTTATTTATGTTTCATTGTTCTGAATAACCTGTAGAATCTGTAATAATGTAGTCACCTGTAATTGAATTATTCTTTTATTTTAATAAAACCTATCAACACATCGCCTCATTGACAGGTTATATTTGTTTACGTATTTACAATGTATAAAACCTTGTAGTAATCTGTGATAATAATGTAGTCACCTGTGGCACCATTCATCTTTAATTATTCTTTATTTTAATAACCTATCAACACATCGCCTCATTGACAGGTTATATTTGTTTTCATGTATTTACAATGTATATACTCTATAGGGAAAAAATTTATCTACCAATCATTATATTATGGTTACAAACACTGACAAAACCATTTGGACAATATTGAAGTGACCTTATTATACGTTATTATATTTTACATACTAATGAACAAATGATCCACTATTGACATTCGAAGAAAGAAAGACAGAAACAAATGATCTACTATTGCCGTCTAAAGAAAAGAAAAAGAGAGAATAAATCTTTGTAGCATTGCATTCGCTCAAAGGATAACAGGTCTTCGTGTTAAGAAGAAACCGATTTTTAATCAGAAATTCCGGAAAAGATGTTTTGATCGTAAGGAAAAACTTGAAACGTTTATATTTCTGCAACGGATGAACTGATCAAGTTCGTAGTGTGCTTAATCGAAAGTGTGTAATCGTATTATATAATGAAAGTGTAGTTATTTTTTTGTGACATACAATATTTGTCGAGTACACAGCATTGAACATTTTTTCAGAGGTTAAATCTGGTTGAGCAGTAAAAGATACATGGTAGCGGACGAATTTCGCTTTCACTTAAAATAAAAAATATTTATACATCTTTTTTCAGGGTTTTTTCATATACTTGGCGTCGAGACGCTACCGCGTCTCTTGATATGGGACCACTATCGATACTGTATGAAACTGTGGTGAAAATTCATGATGAACGGATGATAAGAACGAACGATATCCACATGATAGCGGTATTTACGAATTTTTTTAATCTTGTTTCGAAACTTAGTGCTTACCTAGTGCTACCCTTTTCTTTCCTCAATATTGATTTGCCTGAAACTTATGTCTCATAATCACCATTTCATGAATTAACTATGCTCAAAGTTTCATGGCATTCGGATGATACGGACATAGGGAAGGCATGCTTCCAACATATTGTCAAATAATGCGAATGGCAAAAAAAATTTTCCACAGTTTTGAACCGATCCAAATGGAACTCATATGGGACCATTATTGGATCATAACTAGAACCTGGTATAAGTTTCACTGGAATCGGATGAACAGAACAGGAGATATGCACGTTCGCGAAAATGTTCATTTTTGCCATATTTCTCCTAGCCCATCCAGTTCTTCTGAATGAATCAAGCTGACTCATATGGGACCACTATCGCTCCACCCTACGACTGTGGTATAAATTTTATCGAAATTGTATAAGTGGAACGGGAGATATGCGCGTTCGCAGTTTGTTGATCACCTAAGCGACAGAAAGACACGAAACCAAAATTTTTCTCTGAGCTTCGAGAAACATTTTGGTGCTAACAATTTTCATTTTGGAGACAAAAAAATTTTCGGAAAGCAGAAATTAGATTTTGGAATTGGTTCATATCACTAGTGGAGCATAAATAAGTTGGATTGATGATTTTCCAAGATTTGCGCAACCTCCTATTTCTATTCACAAGGCAAAAATATTAGCCCATACAGCACCGGGAGGTTTCCTGAACGTTCAGAAGACGTGCTTGATTTCACAGAGAACGTGCAAATAACGTCTCAGGATGTTCTAAAAACGTCGCATGTATGTCCCAGGGACATGCAAATGTCTCGGGTTAGTTCTATTCATGTCCCCGTGTGACTTTGTGGTTTTTCAAGGTTAGTTTTCATGAAAGTACGTTTAGAAGACATGATGAAGACGTCTGGTAGTAGATCAAAGGAACGTGCTTAGAACGTATTCAAGGATATCAAATGGGAAGGTACTCTAAACGTTTGTAAAACTTGCTTCAGCGGGACCAAAACACGCAAAACCAAGAGCACGTTTTCAAAACGTTCAAAGAACTTTCTGTGCTGTCTGGGAGAGGACTCTGATCGTTTGTATGCTACAACCACCTTTACTGTTGTTGATAACGACAGTTATTTGGAATTCAAAGTGATTCGAATTAAAATCGTTCAATGTCTCCGATTCAACGATCAAGAACGTTAGTTGATGCGATAAAATCTGGTTTACCATAAAAATGTTATAAAAAGCTTTAAAACGAATTGCGCTATGTTTAAAAGATGCGGCCCCTTGGTGTGTGAGGCCCGGGGGGGCAGCCCCCCCCCCCCCCCCTAGATCCAGGCCTGGACTAGGATTAGAGGAAGTAAGTAGGAGAAGAACGCAGGAAATAGATATAATAGGAAGTATCAGGTGAAGGGAAAGAGATATACAAAAACAAGAAATAGGAAATAAAAGAGAACAAGCAAAATATAATAGGAGGTATAAAGAAGTAAAATCTATTGGATGTCCGCAATATTTATTAGAGATAAGAAATAGGAAAAATGTGAATGGGTGGGGAATAAGAGCCATATGCAGAGCGAGATGTGGGAACTTAGAAGCATGAGCTAAGTTCGTTTACCGATGTCCCAAGTTACCCCAACTCGCTCCAAGTATTTTGGATTCGCTACTTCCAGTTTAAGCAACGAAATGATTGGTTTGGTACAAGTTGGAGCAACTCAGGGCACGTAGAACGAACAAACCTATGGAATAAGTACTGGTTAGATCCCACACAGCACATCCACCGATGTCCACGTCGCATCTCCGTGGAGGCGAGGTGGAAGAAAGGGAGACGTGGATACAAGGTGGAAAGAACGGAGAAGCGACGTGGGGGCGACGGAGAAATGTCCGTGTGCTGTACGGGATGATGAAAGTAGAAAATGCGAATTTGGCAATTTAGCAAAAGGAAATATGTAACATTATATAGAATGTGAAAAAATAAAAGATGTTTTTAATGTATTAGAATAAGAGAAAAAAGAAATATGAAGAAAAATATTTAATGAAAAATTAGACAAGAAAAAAGAGAAGGTATTGGGAGAATTTTGCGGGGGAAAGAAAAATATAAAAAAACAAGAAAGAAAGAAAGATGGAGGGAGATATAGAAAGACTGAGGGCTAATTAACAAAGGAAATTGAAAAGACTGATATAGGAAGACTGATTTAAAAGAATTAAAATATTCATGAAAATAGAGGTTAGATAAAATGCAAGAAGAAGGTAGAGGAAGAACGAATAAGTGAGATACGTAAATTTAGAGTATACTATTAAATGAGATCAATGGCTATACAAGTATTGTTAAATGATATATAATTAACTAGGAATATAAGTTTAGAGTATGGATGGATGAATGGGTAAGGAAAACACTGTAAACCAAGTCCACTTCATTGTATTAAATTACAAGAGTTAATATAATAAATACCCATATAAAAATCTTCAGGCTCCACCAATGCTGACGACGGAATATAGCTAGACGCAAGGCTGCCAGCCAAAGCTGGGCAATCTATGTAGGGACAAGGGTGGTTGACAATGGTCTAAACATTGTACCAATATGGGAAGTCATAAATCGACTTCATTGATCCATCATTGATCATTGGCTGCGCCACGCTTGGCCCATCCTTCAACCAATATTGCTTGAAGCAAAAAGCATGCTTTCAACAGAGGCTCTCTAGGGCTTGGCGGGACACTGCTCCAAGCATTAGGCAACTCTGAATGACAATGGATTCTCATGTTGCACCAAGCATGGGTCGTAGCTTGGTCCAGCTTGGGCAATAGCTTGGCTCAGCTTGGGCGATGGCCTCGCTCAGTTTAGGCGTTAGCTTGACTCGACTTGAGTAATAGCTTGGCTAAGAGTGAAACTTCCTTCTCAAACAGCAAATTACAATAACTCTCACCAGAGTGATGCTTGTTTCCTGCGAGTGGCGAACCAAGCATTCAATCAATATATAAGTCTCCTTTGAAGATTCCATGACAGAAATAATTCTTCATCTGTTTCCAGACCCGCCTACTTCTACGCCAGGACCACCGGATTTACGTCATTCATCAGTTTAAACTAATCCGAAAAATTACATGTTGAAATTCTCCGACATTCATTTCGTTCAATCGAAATGATAGAATGGATTTTTTATTTTATTTTCAATTACAATAAAAAATAAAAGTGACCATTGGCATGAGATGGGCGCAACCCTGCCGCAAGATTGCTACAGCGTTGGCTCATCCTTGGCGAACAAATTTTTGTATGGTCTGCCATTGACGGCATATGCTATCACAACCCTGTTTCCAGTGTTGGGTCTTGATTGTGGAAACAAACGGGCTGAGGCTGAAATGATGTTATCATTTCAGAGTTGCGCCATGCCTGGTAGCCTAGGCTCGGCCCATCTTGGTGAGCCTTGCGGCAACCTAGCGCCCATAGTCAATTTTTACCTGGGTATATATGTTATACCAACCCTGGCCTTAACGATACGATCCAATTGCACCTTTTTGTTTGCGCGTTTCCATTGGCCATTGAAGCGCCAGTAATCATTGTTTGTAGGGTATTGAGCTCAATGTTGCATATTATCAATGTGAATGAAATGAGCCAGTAATGAGTAATGTTTCCATCGTCACCAATTTCATTTTTGAAGAGAATACTAGCGTCGGTATCAGACCTCCCTTTCTATCTAATGATTCTGTCTCTTTCTAACCAATGATGAGAGTTACCGACGCTAGTTTTCCCTTAACGGGACACTAGCGTCGGTAACGGACCTCTCTTTCTATCATATGATTCTGTCCCTTTCTAACCAATGACGTGAGTTACTGACGCTTGTGTCCCGTTAAGGGGATACCAGCGATCCCTGCTGATGCTACCCGTCATACAAGTGTACCGACTGAGTAAACATTTTCTCGGCATGAATACTCTGAACTGAATTCATAAGTAAGTATGAAATTTGCAGGAATCAATCTTCAATCCTTCATCTAGCGCGGTACATCGCTCGAATTTTGAATTTCGAAGAAACAATTTTATCTCAGACGGGAACACAAACTTTAAATTCAAAATTCAAAATTCGGGTGATGTACAGCAGTAGATAAAGGATTCATGGTGTCTAATAAATTTTGCAAATGAAATTCTCGACCTATTCCCGACTTATTCAAGAATTCTCCAAAATTTTCCCGACATATCAGCGATTGATTATTTTGTGAAGAAAACATGTAAACAACACTGAGAGAAATGTGTTTTGATGAATTACGATTTTTTTTCGTCAGTCAAGGATATTAAAGAATTCCAAGTTTAAGCTCACTCGACTCTCAATAATTCTCACCATGAAGGATAGTAACTCGCAACCAGCCATTTCAAAACGCCTGAAAGTCGTGGGAATGATTCTGAAACAAGGGAATTGGGTGCCGTACGAGTTGAAGCGAAGAGACGTTGAACGGCGTTTGTGTGTTTGTGAACAGCTGCTTGCAAGGCAAAGACGGAAGGGATTTCTGCATCGCATTGTGACTGGGGACGGAAAATGGATTCATTACGATAATCCCAAGCGCAGAAAATCATGGGGATATCCCGGCCATGCTTCCACGTCGACGGCCAAACCGAATATTCACGGTTCCAAGGTTATACTTGGTATTTGGTGGGACCAGCTCGGCGTAGTGTATTATGAGTTGTTAAAACCGACTAAAACAATCACAGGCGATCGTTATTGAACGCAATTAATGCGTTTGAGCCGAGCATTGAAAGACAAACGGCCGCAATACAACGAGAGACATGATATAGTGATTTTACAGCATGACAATGCTCGACCCCATGTTGCAAAAGTGGTCAAGAGATACTTGGAAACTTTGAAATGGGAAGTCCTACCCCACCCACCGTATTCTCCAGACGTTACCCCTGGTTAAAAAATCTAAAGAAACCTAAGTATTTTTGAAGTAAATGTTTTCAAATTATTTAGGATCTGTTTAGACTACTTAGGAACCGAGATTTGACACAAGTGGAGAGTTTCCAATCACTTAGGATTCTTTTCCGACTCACAGTTGATTCCGCCGGCTTCCGCACTACACACGTAGGCAGTTTAGGTTTACTTAGGTATTATTTGGACTATACTGTGATTCCGTTTATTTCCGTGTGGAAGTAAAAAAACTGTTTCCGTACACTTCCACTCTATTTGCGAACCAATAAGTTTAGGAACGGTTATGAATGCTGTGCACATAATGTCTTCCTATCACTTGGGAACATTTTAGGTTCCAATCTGCTTCCGTTCACTTATGAAAAATCGGAAATGAAGTTTTGAAAAGTGTTTACGTATACTGTAAATTAATTCACTTCCGCGACTTTACGCTGAGACCTGAAGAGAATACTTCGGTTTATTTATGCTTTGTTTCCGCACCGATGAACTTGGGAGGAGTTATGAATAAAATGCATATAATGTCTTCCTATTACTCGGGAACATTTTAGGTTCCCATCTGCTTCCGTTCACTTGTGAAAAATCGGAAATGAAATTTTGAATAGTGTTTACGCGGTGTTTTGAATAGTGTTTAGCGAGCGGGAGAAATTTGTTTCATCAAAACTTGAAATGCACCTAAGTGAATTGATCAATGAAATACTGAAACAATCGGAAAACCGTTGATTGCCTTTATCCAGAAGTAACTCCTGAATCGAAGGTTTAGTTTCAGTTATGAAATTTCCGAGACAAAAACTCCTGGTAAGTCGGAAGTAGTCGTAACAAAATTTTTTGTTTAGTTTTTTTGACCAGGGCTAAATATTTTTGAAGTAGATGTTTTCAAATCACTTAGGATCTCTTCCGAGTACTTCCGAACGAGGATTTTACACATGTAGGGAGTTTCTACTTGGGATTTTCTTCCACATGATAATTGATTCCGCCGATTTCCGCAATCCACACGTAGAGAGTTTCGGTTTACTTACGTATGACTTGCACTAAACTAGGGTTCCGTTCATTTCCGATTTATTTTCGCACGGATATATTTGGGCGTAGTTAAGTTTACTGACCGCGGCTTCTAATTACTTAGTTGTATCTTAGGTTCCAATCTGTTCAGGTGTACTTATGAAAAATCGGAAAGAAAATTTTGACAAATGTTAACGGTGTCATGTGACCTGATTCCTGGTCAAAAAGACTAAACAAACCTAAACAAAAAAAATTTTTTACGGCTACTTCCGACTTACTAGGTGTTTTTATCTCGGAAATTTCATAACTAAAACTAAACCTTTGATTGAGGAGTTACTTCCGGATGAAGGCAATCAACGGTTTTCCGATTGTTTCAGTATTTCATTGATCAATTCACTTAGGTGCATTTCAAGTTTTGATGAAACAAATTTCTCCCGCTCGCTAAACACTATTCAAAACACCGCGTAAACACTATTCAAAATTTCATTTCCGATTTTTCACAAGTGAACGGAAACAGATGGGAACCTAAAATGTTCCCAAGTAATAGGAAGACATTATATGCACATTATTCATAACTCCTCCCAAGTTCATCGGTGCGGAAACAAAGCATAAATAAACCGAAGTATCCTCTTTAGGTCTCAGCGTAAAGTCGCGGAAGTGAATTAGTTCACAGTATGCGTACACATTTGTCGAAATTTCATTTCCGATTTTTCATAAGTGAACGAAAGCAGATGGGAACCTAAAATGTTCCCAAGTGATAGGAAGACATTATATGCATTTTATTCATAACTGCTCCCAAGTTCATCAGTGCGGAAACAAAGCATAAATAAACCGAAGTATTCTCTTTAGGTCTCAGCGTAAAGTCGCGGAAGTGAATTCATTCACAGTATACGTAAACACTTTTCAAAATTTCATTTCTGATTTTTCATAAGTGAACGGAAGTAGATTAGAACCTCAAATACTCCCAAGTAATAGAAAAACAGTATGTGCATATTATTCATAACTTCTTCCAAGTTCATCGAGCCGGAAACAAAGCGTCAGTAAACCGAAGTATTCTATTTAGGTCTCAGCGTAAAGTCGCGGAAGTGAATTAATTCACAGTATGCGTAAACACTTTTCAAAATTTCATTTCCGATTTTTCATAAGTACACCTAAACAGATTGGAACCTAAGATGTATCTAAGTAATAAGAAATCATCCACGCGGTCGTAAACGTAAGTACACTCCAAGTATATTTGTGCGGAAATAGATCGGAAATACGTGGAAGCTGTGTTTTTAGGTCTGAACGGAAGTCCGCGGAAGTTATGATCAGGTCATATATGACACCGCGTAAACATTTCTCATAATTCATTTCCGATTTTTTCATAAGAAAGTAAACCTAAACAAATTGGTACACAAGATGTACCTAAGTAATTGGAAGTCATTTACGCGGTCCATAAACGTAACTACTCCCGAGTATATTCGTGCGGAAATAAATCGGAAATGCATGGAAACAGTTTTCTTGCATCTACACGGAAATGAACCGAAACAGAATCACGCATGCGTGATCAAACTTCCGATCAGCTGTACAATATCTGAGACAATATTTGCCCTTGGAGCAGCGTGTTAGGATAGCTTAGAGGTTAAGTAGGTAGGTCTTATAGGTAGATAGGTTCGGTAAGAGTTCAAATCCCCTTTAGGTAGGAATGAATTTATCCTCATTTCCAAGTGGAATGCAACAATTTGTGTGTCCACAAATTCACAAAATGTATCGAGTGTTTGAATTAATTTTCATTTTTATTTTTACTCCAGTTATTGGTAAATCCGATGTTGAATTTCAAATAAATTATTTTTCCAAATGCGGAACGAAACCTAAAAAATCCAGTTCTTCAATTGCGGAAGTGAGCGGAAAAAATTTGTTTCATCAAAACTTGAAATGCACCTAAGTGAATTGATCAATGAAATACTGAAACAATCGGAAAGCCGTTGATTGCCTTTATCCGGAAGTAACTCCTAAATCAAAGATTTAGTTTTAGTTATGAAATTTCCGAGACAAAAACACCTAGTACGTCGGAAGTAGTCATAAAAAAAATTTTTTGTTTAGGTTTGTTTAGTTTTTTTGACCAGGGTACTCCCTCGGACTATCACTTGTTTCGATCAATGGCACACGCCTTTAGGGATCCTTTAATGAGGGATCGGACAATCAGTCGCCATTAGTGGGATACTTCCGGTTTTTTCTATAGTTTAGTCAAGCATGCATAGTGTATGTTATTTTATTAAAATCATTTTTCTCAAATGTATTTACATGCTTTGTTCGAAGAATGTTTCAGATTCACTTAATTGTAAGTATTATACATGAATAAGCTGACTTTAAATATGTATCTCGAATATTTTCATAAATATCAGTACCTATCCCACTAATGGCGGCCGACCAATCCGTAATTAGCAGTTGATTGTCCGATCCCTCATTAAAGGATCCCTAACACGCCTTAGCTAACCAGAACTTCCGGTCTTATGAAGAAGTAAAAAATTGGATCGATTCGTGGATCGCTTCAAAAGATGACCAGTGTTTTCAACGCGGGATTCGTATGCTGCCCGAAAGATGGGAGAAAGTAGTGGCCAGCGATGGACAATACTTTGAATCATAAATGTATAACCAGTTTTTTACAATAAAGCCTCGAATTTCGGAAAAAACGGCGGAAGCAAAGTTATACACCTAATAATTACTCGCCCCCTTTTAATGCTTGAGTGCGTTTACATTCTTGACAGCTCTAGATAAAAGTATCAATAGCAAAACCCTGCAGCACAACAGCTCAGGATTATTTCATAATGAATACCTTCTGAACTGTGAGAGTTCGCGGAAAGTTTTTGATGAATACATTAGACGCCCAAAAATGAAGGAGTATATTTCACTTCATAGAATTAGTGAACATTTTTTGGTAGCTTCTACGGTGTTTTTAGTACGGCTAATTCCTCACTAAGTGAATTTTTCTGGAACATTGGTACACAGTACTCCAATAAAAGAACGTTTACTCCGAAAATAGTCATCCATATATTGACTGCTGGAGTAAAAACCTACCGCGATTAGAAATCGGGATTACCTCCTTATTTTTTCTGTATGTATTCCCAAGAGAACATAAACCTCACAAACGTTCATGAAATGTTTCAGAACCTCCAGAACATTCAATGAACGTTCCTGAAGCTTCATGTTCTCTTGGGTTGTGGTATTGGTTGAGTATGACTTATTGGTTGAGAGATGGAAAATTTGTTTCCATCTGAATAGCCACTGACCAAATAAATAATTTTTCTAAAAGCATTCAACTGATGCTTCTTCTATCTTTATCTAACGTTGAGTATAATCTTTTTGAATGAATGAAGTCAGAAAAACTGAACCATGCATCACTTCAATACCTCTTAAAACAGTTGGACAAATTTCGTTAATAGTAAAAAGAGAATTATCATAGAAACTTGAACAAATGGATGCACAAATCAGACTGGAATCAAAATTATCGAAAATTATCGTAGGGATATTTATAAAAATACCACAGCTTAGTCATTTTCATGAAACATTCAATAAATCTAACATAGTAATATAATCTCTGATTCAATTGAACAAGAACACCTAACTGTACAAATAGTGCTCTGCTGAAATTTCCCACAGACAACGATAAAATTTTTCCATCGATTTCACGAGGCTTTGAAACGAAACACAGATGGGGTATCGTGAATTTACGATAGAACTCTATCGGTTCTTATCGTATCTTCTATAGAATTAAAGAGAATATATGTGGGAGTTTTATCATAAAATTTATAGTAGCCAGCTTATATCAATTATATGGAAAATATGAACTGTGTTTTTTTCGGAACAATTGATATTTCTTTCATAAAAATTTACGATAAAACTAGATACATTTCTCAAGTTCTATAATATCAACCGGTAGTCTTACCGTATCCCGGAGAAAATGCAGATCGAAAGGATAGTAGTCTTTGACAGAAAATTGAGCGTATTTCTTAAAATTCGAGAATATTTCTTAAAATCTAAGGATATTCCTCAAGTTCGTAGGAAATTTTTAGTAGGGTTACTATTCCTCTGATATTCCATTAGATTCCTCAAGAGTTCTTCGAGAACTCTTTCGAATGCTTTCAGAGTCATTGTATTATCTGGGAAACCTAAACAATAAAGATCCATATGAAACATGTACGAGGAATTTCAAGAAAGCGTGAACTCACTCACAAAACATAAAAACTTTATGCTAATCTGAATGATTAGAATGATCGGTTATTTTGGAAATCGAAATTTCAAGAAAAAGAGATACACTTCGAAATTCATTACTCATTTCCGACTTTTTCCGACCTATTCGAATCTTCGACTCTTCTCGACTAGTAGACACCATGGGACTGAAGATTGATTCGAAAATGTCATACTTCTTCATGAATTCAGTTCAGAGTATTTTGCCGAGGAAATGCTTACTCAGTCGGTACGCTTGTATGGGGCGTTGTATTAGCGGGGATCGCTGGTATCCCCTTAACGTACATCACCTGTTGATGTCTAAATGTCAGATTTGGCTCGCGTTGCATCGTCATGGATTGTTGGATATTTCCTAAACGAGGGTGATTATTTCTGAACAGTTTAAAAATGAAACATTCAATAATTTTTCAATGTTATTTTATTTATACCTAATATTAATTTTCTTGCTCGAGGCCCCTTAAGATAAAATGTTTACTTTATCGATTCAGTATGAAAGTTATTTCATTTTCTTTTTCTTGACTTGTTTTGGATTACCCCTAGCTGGTTGACCTCCGCGACCTTTTTTACCACGACCTTTGGTCTTTTCTTTCGCTTTAGCAGCACGTAAATCTTTTTTCATTCTGGGATCCACCACTTTATAACGTCCTTTCACACCAGCAGGCCTCGCTGCTCTTTTCTGGGCCATATGTTTTTTAGCCACGACATAGGTCACCTCTTTCTTTGGCTCTTTTTGAGCCTTTTTGTATAATCTAAGGGAAAAAAAATTTTTATCTTAATTCACACAAAACATCTTATTTTTAACGGGACAGAAATAATAAATTGGTGATGATTCTTTACTCACGATTTGACTTGTCTAGCTTTTTCTCTATCACTAATATCTGCATTATCCATTACAGCTTCAACTTTCTTTTTTGCTTTTTCTAATTTTCGAAGGGCTCGTCTTCTCTTTCTTGCTTTCGCTTCCAAAACTTTCTTAATTGGTCTCACGTTCAGATCTTCCACTTTCTTTTTGTATTCATCAACCAGTTCTTTAGGAACTGGCGCTTCTCTTTTCATATGCTTCTTCTCATCTTCAACAAACCAATCCGGCAATTTTGCATCATTAAACGCATATCTGTTCCAAGCCGCATCAATCAAATCTCTCCTAACTTTCTTACTCTGTGTTAATAACGAACCCAAAGCTAAATCTTCTTCCGTTAATTTTCGTTTTTTCATGGTTTGCATACCTGCAAATGAAATAATTTTTGGAAAATTTTTAAATAAGATTTTATTATAATACATATTTGCTCATTACCATCATTTTTCGATACAATTTCGAAACCATCTTTGCCTCCAATTTTTTTCCCATCTTGTTTATTAGATCTCATTGTTTCTTCGATATCGTAATCCGATTCAAAACCTGTATCGTTTTTGCTGATATGTTTGCTATTCGATGCAGTTTTTTTATGTCTCTCATTATTTTCCAATAACTTGCCACCCTTATTCTTATATCGTTCGATCATCTTATCTAATTCAAAATCTTCATCCTCCTCTTTTTGTAAATCTTTGAAAACATCTTTCTGAAACCAAAGTTGGGCTTTGTGAATTTTTTTAGTTTTGCTGTCTCTATGATCCAAATCGGTTATCAGAGGATTATCATCTACATCAATATCATCCTCGAACTTCACTTCCTTTTTGATTTTTGGAAGATTATCTTCTTCGTTGTCAGAATCGCTGAATCCTGAATAATATAGAAAAGAATTTCAATATTTCAAATTCTGAAAAAAGTAGATAAAATTTTGTTACAGTACCTAATCCTGATTTATCGCTAATCGAATCACTGTCACTAGACTCTTCATCTTCACTGTTTTCTGTTTTGTAATAGCTTCCTGAAGCATCCAAAAGACTGCTTTCTTTCTCGTATCTGAATTTTTTGGGGTTTTTTAATTCATCGTCCGAATCTGCATCGCTTTCCGCTAAAACGTCAGGTCCCTGATCTGTAACTTCCTCTAATTGATCTTTAGTATGAATTTGTTTTAAAGAGAACATATCATCCCCTTCTAACTTGGGTCCCTCATCTCCTTTGTGAATCATTTTTAAATACAACCTCTCATTCAATTTCTGTCTTTCTTTGTTAATTTTTTTTTTTTTTTCGTTTCAATTCTCGTGCCTCTTCTGTTTTCAATTTTGTGATTTCTTTGTGAATTTCTTCATCTTCGAAGTCTTCTTCTTCTTTTTTCCCTTCTATGTCTGAAGATTTAGATTTGAATGTATCTTCCATTCCTTGTTCGATTACTTTTTCTTCTTCTTTTTCAGTTTTGTAGAAAGTTTCTTTTATCACTTTCCACCAATTTAATAACAGACGTAAATCTTTCCTACCAAGAACTTTGATATCTTTACAACACTCTACAATTTCTTTCGTTGTTGTCTCGTGTTTCGCTATTTCTTTGTCGTCTATAACGATCTCTGATGCATTTTGCAGAGCTTCAACTCCACTTTCGTAAGCTATAAAATCTTTTACTGACAATTTATGATATAACGTATAATCATTATCAGGGTATCCTTCAGCTTTATTTTTCTGTTTCTCAGGATGGAATACATTCAATTTATTGGCAGAATCAATGTTTAATTCTGAAAATACATATTTGTGGTCTAGAAATTTGGGATCTAATTTGTCTGGCGCAATATAATATTGACAAACGACAAAAATTTCAGCCGATTCATTACGAGATGCTTGAGGTTTAGTGGCGTGAACCTTAGGTTAGAAGGTAAGAATAATGAGTTCATAATATTAAACTTGGAAAATTGAAAAATCAAAAAATTCTTTACCTTCTTAAACAGTTGTTTCAACACCCAAATCAGGGGATTGTAATCTTTGGATCGAAACACTTTAGTCACAAACCATCCTCCAGCCCTTAAAAATTGTGTTGCAAGTTTGAGAGCGGATAATGTTAATACAGCCTGCTGGTACGAATCATGAAGCCAATTTTTACCAACGTTGGGTGCTCCATCGTTCATAATCACATCTGCTTTCCAAGTTTTCAATTCTCTAGAAAGAGCGACTCGACATTTATCCATTGTAATATCTTCTGTGATACTTATACAGCCTGGGATAGGCTTAATGGGGAATAGATCGACACCAATGACGATAGACGATACCGGCATGTTTTGCCGAGCCACTTGCATCCAACCTCCGGGAGCAGCGCAAAGATCTACACATACTCTTGATTTTTGAAGAAACTCGAATTTTCGATTCAATTGAATCAATTTAAAAGCAGCACGCGATCTATAACCTATAATATGCATCGATTCAATAAATTGTCAAAGAAATTGTCGCTATCTTTGAAATATAAAACTAAAACCTCATAAACTAACCTGTTTCTTTTGCTAATTGATAATATTTATCTCTCCTCTGTTTTCCAATTTTCGTTTTTTTACCCATTTCTACTGTTCGTTGTGTACTTTCATTCACAAATTTAAATGAATTCGCTGAGCGACCTTGGTTTAAATCTCTTTGAATGACATATTTACATTGTCAGAAAAAATGAATCCACAAAATTCGTGCTTGAAACTTCTTTCACGTGTTTAGCCCAGTGCTGCCAGCAGAGAAAAATTGTGAGCAGCA
>JAFFJZ010000247.1:0-27721 GCA_018340375.1 Gonatopus flavifemur | reverse complement strand
TATCACTGGATTCTGCAGACAATTCTTCATAAGAATCCATAGATTTTACCCCAAGAATCGGACGTCGGCTTGTCTTTAAATAACGAAATTCATGCAAATTCTGTGGAAATTGACAAAAATCTCCCCTTCTCTCGACGAAAACTCCATGAAAACGGCCGGGTACTGCAAGGAGCGATACACCATTGAATTCCTTGGACGATTTCCTTTAAGAATCGATGTATCAGATTCTTCCCATCGAACGAGAACCTTGCAGCCGATGGAAGAATTTGCACATGTATTGATAATTCCGTCAAATACTAGTCAACGACTTTTGGCGTGGGAAATCGAGAACACGGCCGCGTACCGGAATGAGCCGTATATCACTGGATTCTGCAGACAATTCCTCATAAGAATCCATAGATTTTACCCCAAGAATCGGACGTCGACTTGTCTTTAAATACCGAAATTCATGCAAATTCTGTGGGAATTAAAAAAATCCCCCCTTTTCTCGACGAAAACTCCATGAAAACGGTCGCGTACCAAAATGAATCATATACCATCGGATTCCTCAGACAAAATCCTATAAAAATTGAGGCATTTCATCCTCCGAATCGGACGTCGTCTCATCAGTAGGAGATGAAATTCGTCAGAACCAATATATAACTCCTCGTTTCTCTGCAAAAAATCCTATGAAAACGACCTCCTATCGTGAAAAATCTTTCATTTTCGAATTCCTCGTCTCAAATACTACAATTTCATATCTTTAGATATCATCATTATCTCATTTCAGCATGTTTTTATGGAGAAAATAGCCAAATAGTTCGGTCGTTTTGTTCAGGTACAGTCCCAGCCAAAACATAACCCCTGCGGCTGACAGCTTCCACTTCATCTTTCCAAGCAGGGTTGGCAGTGGCAATGTCCACACGACCTCCGAACCTTTTTGGGATGTTTCGAAAGAAATTCTCGGACTGTTCGTGTGTGTTAGGGTGGGCCGGAAAAAATCATTATTTTTTCTCGAAGTTGTAATAGCACGGAAAAGTTGCGAATTAGGAAGACAAACAAATGAAAAGAAAAATGATCAAAATCGGTTGACATCTTCCGGTCGCGCACAGGCCCTGAAATTTTACAAAATATAGAAGAACGTCATTATTGCGATTATTTTTGATATTTTTTATTTTAGCAATCTTCTTGATGTAATAGTTTGAAACGTCTTCGACTCGAGCCTAAAAACATTGTGTTTTCATTTGGTTTGGATTAGTTGATATCTTTCGGTCGCGCATGAGCCCAAAATCCGCCAAAATATTGAAAAAGTCACATATCTACCCATTTTTTTGGTATCTGATAAATAATCAATATTCCATTGTAGAAGCCGTATTGGTTTTCCAAACGACCTGATAATGAGATACAACAAAGGATTGTTGAGATCAATCCAATGTTTTCCGATCGCGTAATGGCTTAGAATTTCTCGTGCACAGAGGGCAGACAGCAATGCACAGAACGTCACTCGCCTGGCTCGGGCGAACGACCTCGGCGCTTCCCTCCACCTCTCCGCATTCAACAGAACACCAACCTGTCCCCCTCCCATATTTTTATCAGTCTGCATCTGCCATTTGTGATTGTAGTGCATTTAGTTCTCTCTCGCTGTTTTCGTTCGGCAACTCTTGGTTTTTTGCAAAGTCCGTTTTGTGTTACGAAATTCCTGTGTGACTCAGTAATGTAACGGTAACGTTATGGCTGTACCGAAGAAAGTAATCACAAGAAAAAATGATGAGTTTTTCGGCCCACCCTAGTGTGTGTCTTGGGTATTGTTATAGGAAATATTTTTGTAATTTATTGGGATTGAATCTTTGCAGTACAGGAATATTTCTGCTCCTCTCCTTTTTTATGGGTTCTTGTACACAAAAAATCTTAGAATACATCCAATGGATTTTTAGAATGGATCATTCACAGAAAAGTAATATTATAACTCATCATTTTCTTTTTCCCATTTAAAACACAATTCTTGAGACAAAACATCTGTTCTGGTTGGAATCGATTCTCTCAAAATTTCGCTTCATTATGTTCTGATACAGGTTGGAAAAATTAGAAGACAAAAAGAAACTTTAAGGAGCAAATGTGCCAAGAAAAAGGAAACAACATTGCAAGAAATAATCGCCAAATTGCAACCAACAAATTGGCTGTGGAAGCTTGCTTTGCAGCATCTACAGTGAAAAATGGAAAAGGTATGCGATATACAACTGCGTGGATGTACGAATGTTCGCTGCTGAGAAGTTATGATAGATTGATTTGCAGGCGAGTTTCTCAGAGGATGGGGTGTGGGGAGAATGCTGAAAGAGAGACAATTGTTTGTTGAACCAATTATATCTACGAATATATTCTATTTTATGGAAAATACAATGTAACGATTGTCGCTTACCACTAGTGGAGTGGGAAATGAGTGAGGGTGTCGTGTGTGTGTGTGTAGATCGTCTCGTCATTGGGCGCCGCTGGCTGGCCTTGCCTGCGTTGGGTCCTCGAGGTCGCCTTGAGGGGTGATCTTCGCCGAGGGGCTCGTGGCTTGGCGAACTGGTCGATGTAAGTGCAGACTGACTAAAACTTAGCTTTCACTGATTCGAATTCGTATGTGTACTTTCTCGTAATGGTCTGTAAGTACGTTATCACGTGAGACTTAGAGGAGGCACCACTATAACAGAGACCTGCTTTGCCGCCTTTGACTCATTACGAGTCCAGTGGATGCCAGCATTTGGTCGACTGAGTCAGATTTTCTCCTCCATCCCGCTGTATACAACCAAATTTCCCATGTACTCTTTTTAAGCCAGGCAATCAACAGTGGAGGGTTTGAAAAATATTATTACTGAAGAAATACCATGTTTTTCCTAATACATTTCATTTTTTTTTATGTTATAATAGCATTGTCTCATTGTATAGGATATAGGAAACATTTCACTGACATATATATGACTGAATGGGGAATATAAGTTTGAAACAAAAGGGTATGGAATTTTCATTACAAATCTGACATGTTATGGTTTGAAATCTCTCTGAAGGCACTATGTGGATCTGTAAATTCTCGTAGAAACATGCAGTTTTAATATTTGATGACTCGCAAGACTCAACCAGGATAATTTGGAGGTATAGGAATATATTGTTGATCATCTCACAGTGATGATATATTTGATTTGTTTACGAAATTTTATTCTTATTTAGCGTTTTTTGGTACATGATGCGACAGTGTTGGGCTGAAATGATCATCCGGATTCCCAGTTAATTCATTCATGGGAAAGATTACTTTCAACGTACTCTTTAGTTAAAAACCACCCAAAGGATCTGATATATCTGGAAATAGATATGATGTGAATGTTCTCACAAATCAAGGGATATCAAGGGATTCTAAAGAGAAGCAACAGCAATGGCTCAGTCAAATTGATACTATTCTGAACAAAGAAACGAATACTGATGTGTGTTAATAGATACAATGTCAGTGAGTTGATCAACATGATTAATACATATATGCTCTACCTCAGACTACGCATTCACTCAACCATTGACATGTTAAGAGCTTCCAGGATTCATGAAATTCCTAATTCAACAAAAACTCATGTTGCTTGTGATGATTGTTTGATGACATTAATATTGAATCCAAAAATGAACCTGTGTACCAGAAAGACATGAAACTTATAATATTGGAAAGGCAGAGCCTCGGGAGAAAAATTCCATGATGTGTGTACCCATATTATAGATTCATATATACATTCATATATGGAAAGTGAGGAATCTATCAAAAGCATTGATGCCACTTCCCTCTCCTTTGGGTTTCTTCACGTTCCATGATAAAAATGGTGACATTTTTGTAATTATACAGGGTGATTCAAAATTCCCGCACTCTTTTTGGGAGTAGATTCCTGATGGAATTCTCTAAAACGATTTGTCCTTTTGCACAATGCTCTCTCGACGCATAATTTCCGAAATATAATTAATTGTGCTGACCAATTGGCGAGGTGGATTCATCAGTCATTCAGAGCGTCATAACAGAACGAGTAGAGGCGAAGGTGCTTGCAGAGGGTGCTTCATACGATCAGCTGATCGTATAAATCGATATGATTTGCCAACATACAAATTGGTAAGCCCTTTCATGTAGAACGATTGAATCTCGTCGACACTGTGGAAAAAAATTGATTATTGTCATGAATTCTTATCACGATATGCTGTAGCAGTGAAAGTTGTAATACCAGTGCAATGATTTATTACGCAGACAAATGTAAAATAGCGTTATTTCGTAGGATAGGGATTCAAGTGGGAGAAAAAGTATAACTACTCGTTTTCAATCAGAATTTTCATGTGAAAAGGAAACATGAGAATTTTCATCATCCGATACCCAATTTGAACGGTTTGATTAGTAAGTTTAACACAAGAGATTGGATTGCGAATCCAGTATTCTGATTGGTCGAGAATCAATGTATGTTAGATCAATCCTCGGCCGTTTCAAATGATTCTTCTGAAGAATGTGTTTTCGACTTATCCCAACCACAACATTGAACAATGATGAATTTATTCGAATTACCCTGTTTACATCATTCGATGATCATAAAGGGTTTATCGAACGTTAATAACTTACTTCAACTTGCAGAATCCATCAATTTGACGAAAATACAAGGTGTGACATCGTATACGACCCAATCATTGCACTTGATTGACATTGTTATCACATACGGTTTGTTTAGCTTGAATCAACCATTCATGATACGAATCAACCAATCAGGTGACAGCTCGAAACAGTTTCATTTCAGCTAACATATGACTTCAAAGGGCATATTGTTATTTCAAATGGAAAAGAATTGTCTTTGAAGATTAACCAAATCCGTCCTTTTCAGGACGAATACACTTTCGAAACGTAGAAACGCGCTCGAACTTGCCCACAATTTGAATTAGATTTTGATTTAAACATGAATGATCTTGAGTGATCTCAAGTAAGTTATTCGTTCGATAAACCCTTTATAATCATCGAATGATGTAAAAGGGTGAATTCGAATAAATTCATCATTGTTCAATGTTGTGGTTGGGACAAGTCGAAAACACATTCTTCAGAAGAATCATTTGCAACGGCCGAGAATTGATCTAATATACATTGATTCTCGACCAATCAGAATACAGGATTCGAATCCAACCTCTTCTGTTAAACTTACTAATCAAACCGTTCAAATTCGTATCGGATGAATGAAAATTCTCATGTTTCTTTTTACATGGAAATTTGATTGAAAACGAGTAGTTATACTTTTTCTCCCACTTGAATCCCTATCCGTACGAAATAACACTATTTTACATTTGTCTGCGTAATAAAAATCATTACTGAAACTACAACTTTCACCTACAGCATATCGTGATAAGAATTCATGACAATAATCAATTTTTCCACAGTGACGACGAATTCAATCGTTCTACATAGAAAATTTACCAATTTGTATGTTGGTGAATCGTATCGATTATACTGATCAGCTGATCGTATGAGCGCCCTGTGCAAGCACCTTCCTCTCTTGTTCTGTTATGACGCTCCTGAATGACCGATCGCGATGGATCCACCCTCACAATTAGTCAACTTTAATTAATTATATCTCGGAAATTATGCGTCGGAGAGCATTGTGCGAAAGGACAAATCGTTTTAGAATTTCATCAGGAATCTACTCCCAAAAAAGGGTGCGGGAATTTTGAATCACCCTGTATATTAGACCGGAGCGAAAAACAAAAATGTTTTCAAATGTAATCGTAATAGTGCGGAAAAGTTGCTACTCGTTAACACAAACACAGGGGAAAAAATTTTTGAAATCGGACAATATCTTCCGTTCGCGCATCGCGTTCAAAATTTTTCCGAATTTGAACAAATTTGAACAGATATACGAAAAACTGTAGGAGGTGTGAATCCTGTCCGGTCAAGCCTATTTTTCATACATAACATTGTTTTGAACTGTAGAATAGGGTAAGAATGCCGCATACCTCTCTCTTCTAGACCCCCTGCCCCCAAGCCCCTCGAAGGGGTGAAGATGAACAAGTTTCAGCAAAAGCAGTCTGTATTGCAGAAGATGCAAATACTGAACTATTGACTTGATTTTTCGTACATAAGGCAACTTTAAGGCTGGAAAGTAAAGAAAGTATTCCCCTTCCTTCGTTATTTCCGAGGGGCCAAAGATGTGCAGCTTTGGCCCGTCCTTCCTTGAACGACTCAGAACTTACTACGGGAAGGTGGCTGCACTGCAAGTTCCACCCACACCCCGCCCAACCAACCAACCAAACGTGGGCGTGGAGAATTATGCACATTCAGGGACTGCGAATTCCGATTTGGTCTCAAATTTTGATACATGGTGAGCATCGAGGCGAGTGTAGTTCTTATGAAACCATCACGTCTCTCATGACCATAAACTGCTGAAGAGGCCTGTGTTACTAGCTTAACACTGCGCCTCAGCGGCTTGAGTATGACAGGGTATGTCTGCATAGATTCAGAGAAAGAGTTGGTTTTTTTCCTTGAGAAATCAAGTCTGCAATATCAGCATGAAAGGGCTGCCAAAAGAGGTGGATATGTCATTTGGCTGCAGACCAATTTATGATATCAAAATAATAATGAGCATCAAAATTTCATGGCTGGAACTAAGAAATTTCTGATAGATGTACCTTTGTGGTAGTTTCCTTTGGATTTCAATACTCGCTGGAGGCCCAGCTCCCGAACATCCTACCCATCATCCATAACCATCGAGAGAAGAAGGTTTCGGATGTACGAAGAAGGCATTCCTTTGAATAACTTTCTTCGCCACTTCTGGACTTCTGCAGGTAAGCCTCTACATCCCTTGATGCATTCAAAAATATGCTTAGGTCCTTCAACTATTGAAGATCTTGTCTTAATTTCAAACCACATGGGTACGTATACAGTCATGATGTATGTAACGATGTTGATGAGATTTTCAGGTGGGTTTTCAAATGAAATATATAGTCTCAAAACCGGTTCGCTGTCGTCAACCACCGAGCATGAGATATTGGTCCCGGATCTCGATTCGCTAGGTCCGGAGGAACAAGACCCAGCAGCAATGGAAACGGCGATGTCATATAGGTATCTCTGGTCTTTACTCAGAATTTGTGGGTCAATTTGTGGAATGACACATTCAATTTTATTAATGCAACTACAGGCAAAGACTCGCAACCAACCAGCCGTTCGCCGAGAGGGCCACTCAAAGACTTCTGGTCCTGCGGTTGTACCATCAAATGTTTCTACAAGATGCCTCAAAGGTAACTCATTGAAATGTAAAAGACAGATCACCCACTGTATTGGCCTCCTTCAAACGCATTTCTATATACTTAATTGCTCCCGTTTCCAGCCAGTGTTTGTTGCTGTCCCATCAGTCCCAACTACTTCAATTTTAGAAGTATCTATTTCATTTTCTTCGAAATAGTCATGATGCAGAAAGCAGTGTCCTTTCCACTTTGGAAGTAGGTACTAGATGGCAAAGATACTTTGAACCCGGTTCCTCAATTACTGTAATATGATCCTTTTTTACAGATTGGCATCGTTTTACTCCTTTTTCAACCAACACTAAAGTGTTATCTGCCCTACCATCAAAGTATACACACATTTGGCCGTTCATTTGATGTTCCTGTCGCTCTAAATTAGTACGTTTCACTCTGCACTTTCTTTTTCTCTTCTGATTTTGCTCCTATCAACGATCAGAGATGTATCACTATCAGTAATAAGACCTAGGCCTTCAGCACGCTAGAGGTGATAGCAGCTGTTGCCTGTCAGACAGGCCAAAACGAGTACTTGTCAAAGCAGTTGTTGGAAGCGACAGGCGCATCTGTGAGGACTTTGAGCTTCTTGACAGGGCAGATGAAAGACGTGTGGCTGAAAGTCCGAATCATCATCGACATCAAAATTTGTCTCTTCTGTTTCCGAATCGGTACTGCCAACGGAGGGACCAGGCAAGTCTTGTATTTGCACGCCAAGCAGATTAAGCTGACGAGCTTTTCTTTGTAACTTTGATGTAAGTTTCTGTGTTTCCTTCTATCTACCGTCAATCCAATTTTACCTATTCTGAGGTGTCTTTGTGCGTAGAGAAACTTCAGTTCCAATGTAGGTATTTTCCTATCCTTATGGCAATCGCAGCTGACAACTACAGGATTTGGAAAAATACATTTCTCAAAGGTTTTTCTGCATCAGACAGTGTCATCTTGCACTTGCAAGATGATATGTCAAATAATGTGTTATAAGATTTATGGAATGAAGTCATTGTACTTATTCTTTTCCAGCCCTGGTTTTGTCCTTTGATATGATTTACGAAGTGCATAATAGCAATCATGCAGTTGCTTGATCTTTTGAACGACTCTTGTGTGACACATGACAGGAATCGAAGCTTTGGAATATATTGACTCAATCTGTTGAGCTACAATGTTTGCCACGTCTGAGAAGCTCAAGTTCCTTCCAGGTTTACAGTCACTAGACTTTACTGCCATGTCATACTCTGACTTCATTCCAACATTTTACGATATCGGCATTGGTGGGAAGAACTGCCGGTGGTAGTGGCTTTGGTGCACCAAAAATGGGCAGGGTGCATGAGCATGAGCACTACGAGTGAGTGCCATAATCAAGATCAAGAGAGGTGATTGGTCACACCTGATATTGTAAGATTCGTATTATTGTTTAAAATTCTTGAAATTTCAATAAATTCTGAAATTTCAATAAATTCTTGAAATTTCAATAAATTCTTGAAATTTCAATAAATTCCTTGAAATTTCAATAAATTCTTGAAATTTCACAAATTCTGAAATTATATTTGTCACTCAAAGACAATCCAATATTGTTAGATTGGTTCGTCCTAATATGAATATTTCCACGTCAACCTGATGCACTAAACATCCTAGATATAATTAGGTTTAATTAACATTAGCGAAGAATGTTCTGCGACAAGCCAATGAATTATATGATCATACGATTTAATAACATACATGGAATGAAATTGGTGATCGATGTGATCGTGATCTAATGCAGGCTATGAAATTTTGAACAACGCTGATAAAAAGTTTTCAGTCCGAGAAGCGCCCTTGCTATGCAACAAGCCAGATAATCATATACTTCCAGTGACCAGTAGAGTGCTTCCTCGCTCATACGCTTCGTTTCTTGGAACCTCAGAGTCGAGAAGAAGGGAGTGGGGAACGAAGCCGTGAGACGCCGACCGAACGGATGGCAATCAAAACAAAACGTAACGCGTTCTACGAGGAAATTTTGCCAAATATCTGCAATCCTATTTTAGCTCGTGTGTAGTCAGGACAGAGCCCTCCCCTTGAGGAGAACATGCAGAGAGGAGGTAGAGAATAATTTTTTCCACTTCTGCACCTCAAAACATCTAATGTAATGAAAAATCAGGTCGATGGGTTACCA
This sequence comes from Gonatopus flavifemur, assembly GCA_018340375.1. NCBI lineage: Eukaryota > Metazoa > Arthropoda > Insecta > Hymenoptera > Dryinidae > Gonatopus > Gonatopus flavifemur. The sequence goes on along the minus strand of JAFFJZ010000247.1, from coordinate 18,330 downwards.
TTTGCATCTCCTGTAATACAAGCTATTTTTAACGGAAATTGTCCATTATCACCTCTTCGAAGGCTGGAAAGAGGTAGAGGAGGGTTGTGTGGCATTTTTCCTCATTCTATGCCTCGAAGCCATGTTGAATACAAAAAAACCAATTGGACAGCATATACCCCTTCTGCAATTTTGTGCATATTTGTTAAATTTTTGTTCGAATTGAAAATTTTGAACGCGATGCGCGAACGGGAAGATATTGTCCGATTTCAAAATTCTTTTTCCCTGCGTTTGTGTTAATGAGTAGCAACTTTTCCGCACTATTACGATTCCATTTGAAAACTCCTTCGTTTTTCGCCCGGTCTACTGTATATGGATGTATATGATAATGTATGATTGAATATGATCACATATGGCCATGGATAGTCTCATTCATACATGATCATATATGCCAAAATCCATATATGCTCATATATGATCTCATATATGTTCATATATGTTCATATATGTTCATATATGATTCATGTATGATTCATATACGCTCTTATACAACCATACATGAATTATTTTTTCCCGGGAGGTAGTCCTATCCATCCTTCAACTGCCCTATTTGATTTAATTTCTTTGCTTGAACAAGGGTTATAGAAACTACAAGACACGGGGAGTTGGATGCAAACATACTATTCAGCATTACCAAAAAGGTAGGAGACTTATGTCCTTTGCCCAAAATCGGATGTGAAGATCATGAAAATCATATTACATCTCATATTATAGGATTCTTTTCAACGACTCAAATGATCTTTCTGTGCGAGCAATTGAATATCAATAATGAAGGTGAAAAGCAACAAACGAAAGAAAACGAAAAGCTTGAAATTGTCTCAGGTTAATGATAAAAATATTAATCATAATGAACACTTTTTCGAATCCCATTGATGTCCCATTGGAAATACTTCTGGCGCACAAATAAAAATGAAACCTGTGAGGAGGAGAAGAAGTGAAACGTGATCAATGCCTAAGAAAGAACGAAAACTAATTCACAAGATATGCCTGAAAATAAAAGAATTTCTGAAGAGCCACTCAGTGAAAATTTGAAAAAACTTGAAAGTATCATCCAATTATCTCACGGATATATACCTCACAAAAAACTGACGGAAAAATCATACGAGATGAGAAAAGTAAGTGTTATCGTGATATATAATGAATAATAATAACAAGAAAAATGTGTCAAACTCTAATTATATTACTTCGTCAGAGTCTGATAGAGATTTATAATGAAACGAATTGATTTCTTTTATGTATGTAAAACACGAGAAGTAAAAGAAGTAAAAAAACATTTTCTTCTTGTATATACAATACTTACTTATTAAAATCAATTATTGTATTATTGAATGACCAATGTAGGAATTTTGTAACGAAAATATTTAAGAACAAAATAAAACACAGAATATTTTACTCAAAATCAAATTTTTCAAGATAATAAAATATAGCTGATGTAAAGAAAATTGAATAAAAACTCTTTTCACTTATATATTTGATCATTCATTCATTGGAAAATCATTTGCCTTCTATTTCTTACATGGAGTTTGACGATCGGGTTCTAGAGAATTCTCTATTATTCTCTTCAAATAGTTGAATGGGAAAAAATGGTCAACTGTTCGTATATTTCAAAAATATATGTATTTTTAAAAATGAGGTATCTCTGAATGTTATAACCGCTTGATTCGTCATTTCTTATTCATACTACGTATATTATATCATCTTTACTGAACTATACTAGATTGCAAATGGCGCCTATAGAGTCAAAGCAATGATATTCCATTGAGAAAGAATATCTCAACAAGGAACTCGCCTGTGGTCCAGCTGAAAAACATGGAAAACCATTCGATCGGTGAATAGAATCCAGAGATCGATTCTGCATACGCAATAAAGAGAAGAGAACCTGTGCGAAGCAGAAGAGTATGTGGGCGCAACAGGTCACAACGAGAATCGTTCGGTGACCAGGCAAAGTGCGAAGAGCGGGGAGACCACGTTGTAGATCAGGTGTGGCTCGATGGCAGCTCTTGGAGAGACGAAGTGTGGAGGCGAGAGAAGGAGCACTTGTAGGAGAGGCACCAGCGGGGCAAAGAGCAATCCAGCGAAGAAAGCGCGCCAAGAAAAGATGATGTGACCGACTCAAGAGAGGAGGGGAATAGGGAAGCACTGATAACAAAGAAATGCACCAGAACTCGCGAATTTCACCGCGAAATGCATGCACTCGATGCGAGGAAACTCAACATGACGATCCGGCCTGAAGGACCAGATGGGAGTGCGAGGTATAGCGGAGACGATCTTTATGATTCGGAATGATCTGATAGAGAGCAATGGAGGCAAGATGGTAGAGTAGAGCAGAGGAAAGTTCAGGAAAACCCGAGATCGTCACGGTTGAGTGGAGAGAAGGCGTGTGCATGCGAAATAAAGAAGCACAAGTGTTATCTACACTGAATATATTTCAACACTCGCGTGAGCGAAGAGGGGTAGAAGTAAGATACAAGCTCATGAATCGTGATAACATGATAGGCGAAAAGCACGTGAGAAAAGCAGATAGAGAATCGTGTAGAGCAGTCGTTGCGAAGGTTGCGAAGAGACTCTCGAGAAGCCAGATCGATCACTGTTGCTGACCCATTGATCGTAGATCTTCGGGGTTTCGGGTCGAGATGCTGTAACTCAGACAGAGATTCGGGAGTCGCACCGACGAGCATACGAAGCTACTCGGTCCACCCCGCATACCCCCGGAGCTATCCCTAGCCTCGTCTTTCGTCCAACACGATCTTTGATCGATCGGTCCAAGATCGATCCTTTTGGAAGAAAAGAGATCGATCTTTTGCCGATCCTTAGAAGATGGAATTCATCGGGGATCGATCGAAAATATCCCACGATCGAATTGATCGATTCGTTTTCATTGCAAAGTTTGTTGACGAAATTTGATTTGACCATAGTTTGTGGAAATTGATTGGAAAAATTAGGCATAGCTCATAGCGTCAAATAGTAGTTTTTAACTTGATGGTCCCCAAACATTTTATTTGAATGACATGTTGAAGAGAAGAGAATCATATATTGACACTCTGGACTTGATTTGATCCGAGTTAATCGCCATTCGGGCCAATTTTCATTTGAGTTTGCTAATTTCGATCGTTTTCCCCACACCGATCCTCAACGATGCCAAAGGATCGATCCAGCAGGATTGCTGTTTCTTGCGAGTCATAGAATCGATCAGTATAACAGATCCGTCCAAATAGCCCTGATCCTAGGATCGATCCGATCCTCACTCAGGATCAACACCACTACTGTAAACAGCATGTTGGAACTTCGCCTCTTTGTCGTCAAAAGAGAGACTTGACAAGTTTAGTGAATATTGCAACACTGATCTCCGCAGCGTCTAACGTGCTTCAGCTGCCTCATGGTTGAAAACAATATGGTGTGGGAGAGAAATCCTCTCATTAGGCGCAGAAAATCCCCAAATGAACTCGAAGAAGAACATCGAAATATATGAGCAATTACAATACTTCCATCCCTCGGAGGATAGCAATTTTTTGTGATACATATACGTATAATATAAGTGTATATAGGGTGGTCCATTTGAAGTGATATAGTCAAATATCTCGGAAACTAGTGGAGATGGAAAAAAATGTCCCAGATGAGGAGTTTAGTGTTCCAAGGGGGAAGTATGATGCTGACCTTGAAAATCCCTCAGAAGTCAATGTGAAGGTCATTTAGGGGTCAGGATGGTTTTTTGGAATGGGACCCCCAATTTTTTTATCATATCATGGGGAAGCTGGTTTCAAACCCTTCACGAAACATTGCTCATAGACCCCTTTCCGTCCATTGGGGTGCAAGGTATGGACCGTCGTAGTTATTGGTGAACTACTCTTAGCGCTACCCAAGAACAACGACGTGGACGTGGTAGTTCTCTGTTCCTGTAGTATCTGAATAGTCATTATCGTGAGTCCCCTGCCTCTCACATGAGGAGTGCTTGATGCTGTTACAATAATTGCTCAAAGTTACCCCCCTCCGCCTGGATACATAATCTTGGTATGTTGGCACAAACAGTGCGGATGCGAGCGATCATGTCCTCCCTCATTTACAAAAAAACTTCCAAATTTTTTTGGTAAATCTACAAAGAAATTTTTTACAGTGTAACTCTTTTTGGTGAATTCTCTGGAAGCTCGAAGGATTCTTTTATCCGTTCGAATGTGCATCCTAATCGACGATCTGTGGTATGGTCAATACTTCCAATGTCTCCAGCAACCTTTCAACAATTTTTGAGATTCGCTACTCATTTATAACCCGCATTGATCAAATGGAATAGTTGATTTGATTTAAAACGCAATAATCGTGATGAATCGTACACATTACGCCAACCATCATGAGCAGAGACTCAGTGTTCCTGTTTGTTTATGTTTACCTTTTTCTTTCAATGAAATTAACTCTAATCTGCATTGAAATCAGTCCCAATCTTGGAAGAAAAGCGATGAACAAGAATACATAAACAAACGGAAACATCGAATTTCTGTTCATTATGGTTGGTTATGTGGATGATTACGGAAATACATGATCATCTAAACACGGGTTCTGAACTGAGACCATCACAATCGTTCTTTTCCTTGTATATTCAATCATCTACATCGATCAATTTATTCCATTCGATTCAATCGAGAAATGAATCACTATCCACCTCTGATATTATTGATATGATGCTTGTGCTTGGCTCATATCACAATAATTACAACGAAGCCGAAAGGGTTCACTGGGATCGGTATCCCGATCGCCGCATCGCACACCCTACGACCATCCGTCGACTCGAATTGAGGGCTCGACGAGGAGTATTTCAGCGGGATCTAAGACATCACCGATACGATGAGGATGATATCCGTGAACTCACCATATTGGGACTTATCCACTTGGACCTCATGTTAGTAGCAGACCGTTGGCACGAATAACTGGTATACCCGGACTACTGTTTTGAGAATCTTGAAGCATGTCAAATATCGACCATACCACATTACGTTAACTCAAGCTCTCTTTCCGAACGACATGAGACTTTGAATTAGATTCTGCAACTTGGCACGAGCAAGGCTGGTTGACGATCTTCAATCCTTCGACTATGTAATGTTCTCCGACGGAGCATCTTTTCAGAGCTCTGGGCATTTGAATAGACACAACTCTCATTACTGGTCGGATGTCAATCCGCATTGGTATCGAGCAATCGACAACCAACATCGTTGAACGTGAATGTGTGGTGCGGATCGTCAATGGCTATTTAGTCGGTCCACATTTTTTCAACGGCACTTCGAACGGCCCCATGTTTCTGGAATTTCTGGCGGATCATTTACCAGGCTTGCTTGAGGATCTGGATTTACAAACAAGGCAGAGGATGTGGATCCAACTAGATGGAGCGCCACCCCATCACGCATTGATCGTGAGAGAATACCTCGATCACCATTCCCCAGGAAGGTGGATTGACGAGGTGGGCCAGTTGCGTGGCCTCCACGCTCACTCCGACTTGAGATCTCCCGACTTTTTCTTGTGGGATTTCTGAAAGACGAAGTATTCAAGTCCCAACTACAACGAGGGAGGACATGATCGATCGCATCAGCACTGTTTGTGCCAACATACCGTGATCAGTGTTTCTGAACATGGTTACAAATTTCTGGCGGAGACTGGGATTATGTATCCAGGCAAAGGGGGGTAACTTCGGGCAATTATTGTAACAGCATCAAGCACCCCTCATGTGAGAGGCAAGGGGGACTCACGATAATCAAGCACTCCGGAGGGAACAGAGAACTACCACGTCCACGTCGTTGTTCCTGGGTAGCGCTAAGAGGAGTCCATCAATCACTTCGACGGTCCATACCTCGCACCCCATGGGCGAAAAGGAGTCCATGACCAGTGTTCCGTAAAAGGTTTGAAACCAGCTTCCCCATGCCATGATAAAAAAATGGGGGTCTCATTTCAAAAAACTATTTTGATCCCTGAATAACCTTCACATATACCTCTGAGAGATTTTTCAAGGTCAGCATCATACTTCCTCCTTGGAACCCTAAACTTCTTATCTGGAACATTTTCCCCATCTCCACTAGTTTCCGAAATATTCGACTATATCACTTCAAATGGACCACCCTGTATATATATATACAGGGTGTCCCAGAAAACACTACTCGCCTATAACCAGCGTATTTCAGAGAGAAAACCGGATAACTTCCACCTTCACCACTTCTTGACTCGGAGCTGAGAAAAGAGGCATTCGGAAGTTCAGTGAACAGTACTATATTCGTTCGATGAATCTTAATATTACTTAATTTTCAGCGATCTTTCATGAAACTTCAACAAACATTACTGAAACTCTGTTCATTACTGAGTTTTCTGCAATCGTTATCATATAACACACATTTATGCCCATCTTCGCGACAGGTCATACAATTTCTAACCCAATTGGAAGACATGGCGCGACGTTGGGCATACATATTGTGTTATATGATAACGGTTGCAGAAAACTCAGTAATAAAAAGCAAAATTTCAGTAATGTTTGTTGAAGTTTCATGAAAGATCGCTGAAAGTTCAGTAATATTCAGATTCATCGAACAAGTATAGTACTGTTTACTGAACTTCCAAATGCCTCTTTTCTCAGTGCAGAGTTGACTTCAACCAATCAGGTGGATGTTACATAAGCATACACAGAGAAAGAAAAAATTTTTTGTGACAGCGAAATCTGATGTTGCTGGGTACTGTTTGCTGGAGCAGCAGATTCTTTGCTGTGACAGCAATCAATTTGCTATCGCAGCAATCTTGAGCGGATTGACTACGACAACGATTTCAGCTGAGGCAGTGAAAATGTCAACTTCTCCAGCAACATTTTCTTTGCTATTATATTATATTACTAAAAATTCTGCTAGTTCAGCGAAAATTTACTGTTATACAGTAGACCCTCTCGATAGTGCTGTCGTCTCACGTTTACGTTGTGCCATGTCCGACTCCAGGTTAGATTATTTTTCAACTATTTGTCAAATTATTGTATACTAAAATTAACAATGTCAGCTCTGTTGAGAAGAAACGCGTACTGCAATCGAAATACAAACTGTAAGGCAACGGGACAATGAGTCAGCCGAAACGGTTCCTGTTTTTAGTCAGCCTGTTGCCAAAAGGAGAAGATATTCCTTCGAACAGAAAATAAAATTTGAACGGAGCAAAAGTGTAACTTCACATGAAATATATGGAAAATACAATGTAAGTGAACGTTCACTGCGTGAATGGAGAAGACGAGGGATAGGAATTAAAAAATTTTCATAAAAAGGAAGTTTGAAATATGCCGAAAAGAAATCCACTACGAATCTACTATGAATTTGTCAACTCATTATATCCCATTAATGATAAAATTTATCAACTGTGTGAAATTATTACTACATACTATGTTATTACTCAATATAAATTCTTCATTAAAATTCAAATTTTTACATACTTTTAAATTTACTAAAAGCTATTCAGCTTAGCGGCACTATTGAGAGGTTGGCACACGAAATTCGAACGCATGCCTCAACTGCTTCGGAGTGGGAACAGTTCACGCACGAAACTGGAGGAGCGGCACTTATCGAGCGAGGCACCCGCGATGAGAGGGTCGACTGTAGTTAATCACGTTGCTCCCTTTAGCAATCCTGTTAGTTGTATGTAGTTGAATTTTTAGATGGGTTAGCAAGAAGATTTGCTGTTCTATATTATAATACCTCGATTTGCTGCGTGTCAGCAAATTCTCCTCTCCGTGGTACTCTTCTGATCAACTGTTGTAGCCGATGTATTTCGCTACCTGATGGTCAACTTATCTTATTTATAACTCACAAAACTGAGCTTCAGATCGAAAAAATGGTGAAGAAAAGAGTTGTTCGATTTTCTCAGGAATACGCTGCTGGAAGGTGGATAGTGTTTTCTGGGGTACTCCTCACACAAATATATATACATATGTTAATATAATATGTATGATATACTTTATATGAAGATATTTTTCAAACTGGCAATCATATTAGGAATTGGAATGATTTCGTAGCGTTTTTTAATGAACAAAAATTATTTATTTCAAATGGAAATCAAAGAATACATCAATCCAAGCATTGTCCATCGCTTTCGACTACTTTCGACCATCTTTCGGGCGAGGGAATGAATACTCGTGTCGGAAGAACGCATCATCTTGGGATGCAATTCACGAATCGACCCATTTTTGGCAATCTCGTAAGAAGCTTTTTTAATTTTTGCTCGACAAGCTATGAGCCATCCAACGGAAACAAATAGTAATCAGATGGCGCTATATCTAGAGAATACAGCGAGTGGGATAGAACTTCCTGTTTAAGTGTTTTGAGGTATGGTTTCACTCGGTTTTCGGCAACGTGCGGACGAGCGTTGTCGTGCAGCAAAAATGACTTTGTCGTGTCTTTTGGAGTATTCCGGTCGTTTTTCCTTCCTTCCAATAGATAGCTCAAGCGCATCAATTGTGAAGTTGGTAATAATCCCCAGTTATGGTCTCATCCAGGTTTAACAGTTCATAATTAATCACACCCATCTGATCCCCACCAAATACAGAGCAGGAGCTTAGACTCCATGGATATTTGGCTTTGCCACTGATTGTGATGTGGTTGGCCGGGCTTAACCTATGACTTTCTGCGCTTCGGATTGTCGTAATGGATCCATCCTCATTGCCAGTGACAATTTATGCAAGAAACCTTTTCTTTCTCTGCCGTTGAAGCAGCAGTTCACATCGTCAAAAACGCCTTTAATGCCCCCTTGGTTTCAACCATGTGAGGATCCAATGTACTTCCTTTGGATCATGCCCAAACTTATCAGATGTTTTCCTACCGTTGATAAGTCAACTCCCAATGATGTCGACAATTCTTGAAGAGTTCGACATGAGTCCTCATTGAGCAACGTCTCCACATCAGTATTTTTAAATTTTTTCGGCTGGCCAGGTCACTCCTCATCATCCAAGTCGAAATCACCAGCTTTGAAACGTGCAAACCATGTTCGACACGTTTCCTCAGCTAGACCATGTCTACCATACACCTTTCCACTAAAATACGATTGGCTTCCAGCAGCACTTTTTCATATTGAAGTAATGGAGTAAGACTTCCGCAAAAACACTTTATTCGGTATAAACTTGACATGTTCAATATATCATGAAGTGTTGTTATTTGATGATTTGAAGAAAGGTTATGTAAAAACAAATGACGTCCAATGATAGCTGCTTTGTGGTGAATAGATTATTGTAAGTAACAACGGAATACTTTCGTACTATCAACGTCAGCTTTTGTACAACGCTACGAATTAATTCCCAAGACCTGATAGTAATAATACCAAGTAGAGGTGATGTATCCTTGATCAGTATTATTACTTTTGTGACCTCAAATGCAATTATAATTCTCAATCCTCGTTATGATTGGGATTCCCTAATTAAATTCCTTCCCTTTGTATTAAAAATTGAAGATGAATAGATTCTGATTTCTTTGTGAATTTTTTCCACATATTATCGTAAATGAAATATCGTATCGTATGGTATTATCGTTACGATAACAATCCACATTAACGTATCGATTATCGCGATTATCGTATCGTATCGTATCGTAATTATCGCCTATCGCGGCAACACTAGCTATGCATAACTGGGAGTCTCGGAAATGAAACAAATCTTGAATTTTGATACTTGTACATGAATGCCCATAACTTCGATACTTTTTCTTACATTTCCCTTCGTAACTAGTTCATTTTTTCTGTAAAGCAAAGGAACTACACGTGAAAAATTTTGAACGAGATATTTCCACGGTTTCCTATTTTTCCTTGACGAAGAGGTAACTTTTTTCTCATTTTTGTTAAAAACAGTATTTTGTTCAAATATATGGATTCCTCGCGCTTAAAACTACCCAAGCAATCACGGATGGTGACATACGAATGGATAAATTTTGACACCTTTCGGAATTAGATTAGTCGCTAATGAATTGCGATACACCCAATTAGTGAAACTACGATCGAAAAATTCTCATCTCGATTTAAAAATCCAATGGTGTTTCGGAAATTCATTCATAAAAACTTTTCATCGTGATTCTCGAATTCATAGTGAGTCAAAATGCACTAAGAAAAAGAGTAGTGGGCGTCGAATGTACAGACAATTTTTCCAATCTTGTAGACTAGTATTATCATTAGATGATGTAATGAACTGAATTCACCAACGAACCTGAGAAAAATTTCTCTCATCGCCTTCTTTTGTACCTTATAAATCTTGACAGATTATGGAAATATTCGAATCTCACTGGCGTGGCGAGAATTGTTACTATCCTCTCCCAACTCACATTGAGACAAGAATAAGTGGCGGAATTTGCCTCGCCTTTTATCCTTTGTTCCGCGTCAGTTGGAGAAAGATATCACCACGCCATTGGTCGAATTTACGATGGAAAATTTTAGGCTCTGACCAGGGGTATCAAAGCCATTTCGCGTTCGCCATCTCAAACTGTATAGGGCGATACTGTACCCACTCCGAAACATACCGCTTTTTTAGCATTGATGTGCACACAAAAGGGGTATTTGTTGGTGGCTTCAGTACTGCCATCCACAGTCTCAGATGGCGAAATATTGTTGGCTGGAGTCTGAGGGCCTATACTACTGGAGCGAGCTTATGCCATGATCTGAATAGGAATGAGTGTGGTCGGAATTATGAGACAAGAGAAAGAGAGAGAGAGAGAGAGAGGAGATCCGATTTTTAGGCAGTTGTCTTTCCTTTTATCCAACAAAATTTAAACAGGATAGCACTACTCAAAAGTCGGAACTCTCTAGTTCTATCATCATTTCAAACTGACCACACTTCCATAGCCTTTACTGATTCCAGTGGTATATGCTCTCTAAAGCTGGGATAATTCTGGTTTGGGCTTCAGAGCATATACTACACAGTGAGCACGTGCAAGCATGATTCCAATGTAAATAATCATGGTTAACCATAAGAGAGGAAGATATCATTTTATTTGGTACTTGCAATATGCCCGACAGAACACAAGTCCCTTCCAAGTTCACTCAGAGTTCAGACTAAAGAATACCTACGGAATTCATTTCATGAATTCAGCGAAGTATTTTAGATAAACACATAGACTATTAAAAGAATTCTTGAAGATTTCTTTATGAATACATGTGGGAGTTCTTGAAATACACATAGAAAATGCATGAAGTATTCATTAAGATTACCTGTTATGACAGTGCAATATGAATCTCTATAGTTAAAATGTAGTCATGTTCTGCATAAAGAATTGATAACGAATACCATGAACTCGATCAACAAGGATTCAATCAGTCTTCCTGAATTTGTAAACGTCTTTGAATAAAAATGATGTTCAAGATACAATTAGTAATATATTTTCTCTTATGAATTGATTGAATAGGTGCGTATACGAGATTTTGAGGGTGTTCAATAAAGTGAAGTGAATTACGCAATGTATTCATTAGTCAGGAATTCTGTCTGTGCGAAATGCGAAATATCTCGGAATTATACTAGATGATAGCACGTCTTTACACCATCAAACGTGGGGATAGTACACTGTTCATGCTGAAACTTCATAGGTAAATATTCTCTCCGGAAATCCGCTGCGGGGATAGTCTGGTCTCTTCACTTATCTTTCCTCTTCTTGGTGACGGATGCGTGGTTCTTCTGGGTTACCGTATACTTGAATTTGAAACTTCAGCGGAGAGTCTGAATAACTGATTCGATGCATCACCAATGTATAGACGTGATCAGCGAATAACACTTCTCATTGACGAGTCATGGCTGCGCTGTGAGATATCGAAGGCAATATTTGCGCTTGCTGCCATGCGGTATCGAATACGGAATCTATTCTCATTTGGAGGAGTGACTTCCGCAAAAACTTTCGTCCTGCGAAGTGAGAAACTTAACAACCCATTTGTCCCACTTTCCTCTTCAAAATGTTTTGAATCGTACGTCAGACAAACCGTTCTGCATTTTCCGGATTATGATAATCGGATGCGGCTGGGTCTGGTGAATACACCGGGTGTGGTAAATTCCCATTCGAGCGCTTAGTAATGTATCCTTCACCGGATTACCCACATGAGGCCGCGCGTTGTCATGGAGCAGTTTCATCGAAGTGTTTTCCTTTGTCAGAAAATTGACGTTTCTTCTCAATTTCTTGTTTAAGATTCACTTGAAAATTAATTGATGAACATAAAGGAAGCGATCTGCAGTCACTGTTTGACTGGTTTGAGTAGTTCATAATACGGTACACCTTTCATATCCCACCATATGCGCCAGTATGACTTTGTTACAATGGAACATTGCGCTTTGGCGTGGATGTTGTCGGTCGCTGAGTCAACCTAATGATATTCAAGTGTTTCTGGATGATCGAAATAACTCCACTTTTCATCGCCGGTCAAGCAATTTTTCACAAGAAAGACTTTCTATGTTAAGCCGTTGTGAAGACCTACACAAAATGCTAAGATGACTGTTTTCTTTCTCTTTGAGTCAGAAAGTGTGGTACCCATTTGTTCCTTTACAATCTTTACTTTCATAGAAAACTGGATGGTTTTGAAATAAAATAGGTATCCAGCCATTTCCGGACATCTTCGATATTCATGAATTGCTGCCCTCCAAATATGACGACATTGATCTAAATAAGTGATAACTGGAAGGAGCTAAGTTCATGTAATATGCTGCATGAAGTACAACTTCCAGCCTAAATTGGAATATGCTTTAGTCTGGGTTGGTTTTGCTGTATGTGGGACGTATTATCATGCAGCAGCATCACTTCTTTGTGACAAATCACTAATGCCGTCTAGGAGTGACGAGTCCAAAACCCTGCAGAGCACGAAGATACGACCAACGCGTGGTGCGATGCGACATCACGCGCGCGCCGTTGAACCCGGGGCCCTAGTCTCTAAGCTTTCTGAGACATATTCAATAGAGCGCACGCGCAACCGTCGCCCGCAAGCAAGGAATGAACCAGATAGGGTATAAGAAAGGGTCCCGCGGCTTGAGGGAGCACAGTCTCACCAAGGTACTATCCTGGCAGTTAAGAGCTGAACCTTCCACTGGTAAGAGATCGTCGGCCATAGCTCTTTTAGAGTAATGATGATCCAAACCAGTGGCTATATCCCTGGTCCAAGTAAGCATAGTGCTTGGTCTCCGTTGGCTATGTCACGGCCATCGAGTGGGGTTGATTAGGAAGAAGAGGAAGATGCGGCTATATCCATACTAAGTCATTTTTAGATTCAGTAGGAAAGGGGGGCTGGACAAGAAGGACCGAATTCCTCCCTTGTCTGGACGGAGACTTGCGAAGTCTTAGGTACGGGGCGGTCAGGGAAAGGACCGGATTCCTCTCCTAAACCGGCTTAGTAGGCCGAGGTGGAAAAACCTCCGTCATAACCGAAAATTCCCCACTTACAACTCGTCACACACCGACATAACCAGCCAGCCAGTAGAAAATGCCCCGTGTTCAAATCTATCGTAATTTCCGTTGTAACTTAGCATTGTTGAATCAAACACGTGGGTAACTCGATAGAACCGACCTAAGATCCACTGAGATCAGGTCTTGCCGTAACTTGAAACTAAAGACGCGCTAAAAAGACTCTTGCAATCGTACCTGGCGGAAATAATTATCGATTAACGGTGACGAACGTCCCAGATTTATATTTCCATGCTTTTCTTCATCCACCCAAGACGTGAGGCCCACATAACCTCTTCACCAGCATATCAGAACCAACTACCCGCGCGGTGCAAGCGTTCCGTCAAAAAATATTTTCAGTGGAGTTCATCTCCAGGGGCATATGTGAGGCTTCCCAATTACCGGCAATCCATATTAAAATTCAAACCGATTTTGGGATCAATGTAACACGATTCTGCAAGCCTATTGCTCAAGAGCTGTGTGTCGCTCATTTTATTGATAATTAAAATTTAGTAATAATAAATTATAACTTTGGAACCTTCAATTACGATTTCTTATAATGATCTATGACCCGCGTCTCATTTCCTCAACTCTGGTACCGGGGAGCAAGAGGTATCAAAGGGACTGTACTAAACAGGGGTGATTGAAATCACTGGCGCGAGCAATTAATCTATTCACGAAAACGTCACGCACCGCCTTCCTTGCCCGTAAATGGTCTTTTTTCTCAGGCATCACTCACTTTGATCAGCTCGACCCGGTAACGCTCAGCTGTAATAGTTTGGCCAGGTTCGAGAAGCTCGTAGTGAATGATTCCTTCCCAATCTAACCAGACCACAGAGTAAAACTTTCTTTGCATGAATATTCGGGTTTTCAACTGATTTTGAATGGCTGGCCCGGATCAACCGTACTTGTTCTTCAAGCTCTCCTTGGATTTGACATGGATTTTCATTCAGTAAAACTTCAAGTTCTTCATCCTCAAATTCTTTTGATTGCACCTGACGGATCGTCCTCAAGACTGAAACTTCCATTACGAAATCTTGTAAACCACTTTCACTTCGTTGGAATGGTCACAGAATAAGACCCAACGTCGTATTATTAATCAATCCATAGCTTGAGCAGCATTTTTATTCATTTGAAAAAACAGAATAAAATACAATGGCGTGAATGTTGCTTATCGAAATCCATCTCGTGAAATTGATACACAGAAATTACTACTTGAAAATGACTGATATGACAACCAATGTCCACGCTACATGTATTCAAAATGGTGGACGGATCGTATGTTCAAATATTTTGTTTCATGCAACTAACTTGAAGCCGAGTTTCAACTTCGCAATAATTTAATATATCACTTGGATACGTTATCGTGATAAAAACTAGGTGAATTTGAGCCATAAAATGTAAATTCTCTTTATTCATTCTTCCAAATCAATTTCATCGCTTCCAGAGTAATCCCTTTGTCCGATAAAACGCACTTTTGCCAACGCTTTTTCCAGTCCTCGAAACAGTCGTAGTCTTTTCGGCATAGCCTCTTCAAGACCTTCTTCGATCCGATTTTTATCTCCTCAATCGTGTCAAAACGGCATCCCCGCATACGCCTTTTGTGCTTGCTGTATAGCCAGAAGTCGCACGGAGCCGAATCAGGTGAATACGGTGGTTGCGGAACGATATGAATCCTCGAGTTTTTAAGAAAAGTCGCGAAGAACCAATGCAGTGGAGCTGGTGAATTATCGATGTGGAGAAAACCAACAGCAAATGCCCGTATAATTCCGGGCCGTTTCAGACGAATAGCTCTACGCAACGACGCACAACACTCAAATGATATTCTTGTTGACAGTTTGGCCTGGCGTGAAGTGGATCGCCATAGTACACCACACCACGATAATCAAAGAAAACTGTTAACATAACCTGTTTTTCGATCGACTTTGCCGTGGTCTTTCGGTCTTGCTTCACCTTTGCACGATACTGCTGATTGGTAGGTGGTTTCAGGTCGTATGGCAAATCCAAGACTCGTGTTCAATAATGATGCATTTCAAGTGATCCTGATAGTCAGACAGCAAAGTTTCACACACATCAGCGCGACGCTTTTTTTCCAAAAAAATTGAGCGATTTTGGCACCAATCGAAACTTGACGCGTTTGAGACACAAAGCATCCTTCAGAATGGTTTGGGCTGAGGCATATGATATTCCAACACTATGAGCGAGGTCTCTAATTGTCAATCGACGATTTTCAAGCCCCAAATCCTTGGTTTTTTAAACGCGGCCCTCGTCGGTAGACGTTGATGGTCGTCCAGAGCGTGGTTCGCTTTCAACGCGTTCTCGACCCGCTTTGAACTCGTTGTACAACTCATAAACGTTTTTCTGTGCCATATTTCGATCATCAAAGGCCTTCCGCAACATTTTCAACGTGTCCGCACAAGAATATTCACAGATTACACAGATTATTGCGGGAACCTTAAGCGTGATTCCAATGAAGCTCATAAAAGAAAATCAAAAAGAAGATCATTTGACGAGAAATGAAAGCGTACTCGTTCAAAGTAGTACCCCAACGTGAGAGGCAAGGGGACACACAAAAATAAAGTACCCCAAAGGGATCTGAAATTTGCCACGTCCACGTCGTCGATTCTGGGTAACGCTAAGAGCAAGAACAGAGCTTAATATGAAATTTCAATTAGGCTTGTCTAAACACAAGCATTGTGCATGGAAAACATTGCTACATTCCATTATCACCCTAGGTGTCAACTTTAGAGGTTTCAAAAACTTATAAAATACACACAGTATGATTCTAAGGATTCCTTATAAGCGAGTGACTATATGATTATGTCTTAGGCGACCACCGCATAAGAGCTATTTGGTTAGAGACAAAGTCTTATGGTCAGACTAACCACAGAATCCTACTTAGAAGCCTTAAAAACATGCGCCAAAATTTTTCGCAGATATTTTCGTGGGAATATGTTGATTTGACCTCAAAATGACCTTAAAATGACCTTAGACAGAGGCGAAAGGCCAAAAAACAGTACGGAATCGTATTCACGGACCTCAAAAACATACGCATGATTTTTTTCAGATTTTTTCGGTCGCATCAAGTCACTTTGACCTTCAAATTACCTTCAAATTACCTTAAAAAAGGGCCCTTCATATGATATTTATAAAAATCTTCTGGCCAGACAAACTACAAAATAGAATTCAGAGGCATTAAAAACGTGCTCGAAAATTTTTCGCATATATTTTCGTGGAGATATGTTGATTTGACCTTAAAATGACCTTAAACAAAGGCGAAAGGCCAAACAAACTACGGAATCGTATTCAGGGACCTCAAAACATACGCATGATTTTTTCAGATTTTTTCGGTCGTATCAAGTCACTTTGACCTTCAAATGACCTTGAACCTGATGTGATGCAGGTTAATCAACCCACTCACCGCGGTGAGTGGTTGGTACACCGTAATCAGTGACCTGAAAAACCCCCAGAGCACTATAGCGTTTTTCGTGTTTTTTCTTATATCAAATGTTGACCTGTGTAATCAAACCTTCTGACGAACAGACGCTTGGAAAATGTTATAAACAGTCCTACCAACCTAGAGAAAAAAATGTACCTACCTTCCTAATGCCCGGGAGTTTTAAATGACAATTCCACCTTACTTTCGATCACAGTAATATTTTCAACTGCTTCCTGAAGTGGATCAAAATAATTTCTCACGGGGATAATTATACCGCTTTGTACGTTCACAATATACAGCTGTTCCGGCAGTAAATGGATTTTGTTATGACCATTTTTTTTATTCATTTTGTGATACTTATTGTTGTCACTGCTTGATATTGTTTTGTCAAATCAACAATGTTTATTGGGAGTTGGAATGGCAACTCATATTGTCATTTTAACCAGTGATTTTCAGCAATACAATTCTTGTTAACGAAACAATCTGCTGTTGCTGTACGAACAACAACTTATTGCATAACCATTATAACCAGCAATAAAATGTTGACAATTCTTATATTGCTGATTCTATCATACACGTTTTTCTCAGTGTAAATTCTATGAATGTTTGATACTCGTAAAAACTTGATGTTATCAACTAAAATGATGTAAGGGTTCATGACCGGATACCTGGCAATGTTATATGTATAGCATCCAATTAATAGTGCAAAGTGAGAGTTCAAACACGTTTACCGTCCAATTTGTTGATGTTGAGCTCATGAATTATGGCAAAATGAGTATATGCAAGATGTGAATGTAAAATGTGTTTGAATTTGCTGCAGTTTCCCCCACTTGAGTTAGAGGAACATGGCGGATCAATCAAAACGATCTAGATCTGATTAGTGATGCCGATTCTTAGGAGAATCGATTCTTTTTATACAAAATGTATCAAATTTTTATCGATATTTTATACAAATCTATAAAAAATTTAAAAACTTTTCTATGAAAAGAATCGATTCTGTTCAAAAATCGGCATCATTAAATCTGATATACCAAGTACGTGTTGACCAGACTCTGATTGAAGGGTTTCTATGCCAGACCTTGTTCCATACGAATGGAAGGTCTGGCTGGTTGTTTTATTCATTTCATTCAGCCCTTTCAAGTATTTTGGGTAGGGAGATCTAGTAATTCTAGTGTCCACCAGGGTACCCAAAGTCTAATGGAAGGAATAGTTTTCCCAACGCGCGCATTTGGTTCATATGGCGATAGTGTCCTGACAAATACTTATGCTCTTTTATGTCTGTGTGTTTAAATATTCCCCATATTTTTTTTGGGTTTTTCTCAGTTATTTTGTGTAACCAGATTGAAATTTTCCGTGTCGTGGATTTTATATAATAAAAAAGAAACAGGAGAGCACAGGAGAGTGCAGAAACAACGTGTGTAGACACTTCGAGTCAGGATCTACGTGACAAAGAAAAAATTTTTTTCC